>NQII01000026.1:1810980-1862508 GCA_002778355.1 Clitarchus hookeri | reverse complement strand
ATTCAGTCTGCATCCAGGCTCCGAGCTGTTCGGGTGTGTACTTCCTCCCTATATGTCTCTGTGAATTTACTCCCGATATGCAATTACATAGAATTATTTTTATTTGTGGTCATAACTCTCTGATGGGGTTCAGTATGGTATTGGTTCTCGTAGAGGTTGGATGTGTAATTACAAGTAGTTGCTCAAATGTAATTACCCTCTGTAATTATGCTTTAATTTCCTTCTACGGTGTGTGTGTATAACTTTATTACGATTTACTTACCCTCGACAGGAGTCGAACAAAGAACTAAATTGGTACACACGTATTTACCCTCACCGGGATTTAAATAAAGGATTATGCCAGTATAAATGTATTTACACTTGAATTACCCTCGATTGGGATCGAACTAAGGACTATCTAAGCATAAATGTAATTATGTTTTAACCTTGGCGGGGTCCGAACCAAGGACCAACCCAATACAAACGTACTTACGCATTAATTACCCTCAACGGGAATCGAAGCAAGGTTTAGTTTAGTATATTCATGTTTTCCTTACCCTCGATGGAGTTCGAACCAAGGACTGGTCCAGTATAAATGTATTTAAGGTTTAATTATGCTCGAAGGGAATCGAAGCAAGGTTTAGGTGAGTTTAACTATATTTGTGTTTGCCTTACCCTCGACGGAATTCGTACCAAGGACTTGTCCTGTATACATGTATTTACGTTTTAATTATCCTTGATGGAAATCGAATCAGGCAATATACCAGTATAAATGCAATTATGCTTCACTTACCCATGGCAGGAATCGAAACCAACCAAGATGGTGGACATTTGAGCAATGGTCGGGGTAGGACATGTATTAGTGTGTAATTACTGTGTAATTAGTCTCAGTATGTAATTATTCTTGGTGCATGTAATTACTCTCGTAATGTGTACTTATTCATTATGCAATTACTCACTACGAAATTACTCGTTACGCAATTACTCGTTATGCAATTACTCGTTACACAATTAGTCATTACGCGTTACTTACCTTTGACAGAACTCGAACCGAGGAGTGCCTCACCAACCTTGTCAGTTGTGTTTCGGCAGCCGATGGGTGAACATGTGTACTTATTGTGTAATTACTCTCTCGGTACATGTACTTATTCTCGGTAGTCGTAATTGTTTATTACGCAGTTACTCATTATTAAATTACATATAATTACATGTAAATACCCTCTACGGGCGTCGAACCAATGACTGACCCTCTCCTCAAACCTCCTGGTCCAACCCTACACCCTCCCTTCCACGCATTTACTATCCAAACTTCCTCGAAAAATGTCAAAATTGCGCGAATATCGCTTGGGTGCTTTGTCCACCGAAATTTACCCCCACGAGCAACGGCTAATCACAGCACACCTCAGAAGGGGCGGGAGTACCCGTCAACCAACAACAACACACCTCTCCAGAGAAGGGGTCGAGGGGGATGATCTGTTTCCTAGGTTAAAAGGTGCCGGCAAATAGCGTGTATCTCTCCTTCATCCGTTTACAGGTTACTCAAATGGCACTTGGGCCAATAATGACTCTCTAGCATGCTCAAACCTATTCGCTCCCACTAATAACGCACCAGTGTCTCGATAAATATGAAAATTCAGTCGCACTTGCAGTATCTGTTAACAGAGAAAAGTGATCAAAATTCATCTTCAAGTAATTATGATAGCGGAGATGCACCAAAGTTGACGTAATAATTGTTCTCTCCTTGGAAATGAATTATAATTTTGTTTATTTTAAATCAGATATTTATCACTGCAATCAGTGACAGCATTGTTGGTGTTTATAATGATTTTACTGTTTTTTCAGCTAGGCACATGCAAAATAATTTCTACTGACTCTCACAATTCTCACAAATTTCTTGACCACAGTACACCACCCTGCCATTTGCTGCGTGTGCTGGTTAGCAATTCACAGTTCTCTTCCACGCCCGAGGCCGAGTCTGAAGGACCGGAAGCCGTCTCTACGTTTGGTCGCCATGTAGGGATGTGCGCGTCCATCGTTACGCTCCAACACATACGTATGGCCATGCGTGGTTTTTTTTATGGCCGGCTGCTACTTATGCGCGTTTTTGATGCCTTTATTAGAGCACAGCACTTCACGCTGTAAATATTTTTTCTAGTTCGTACAACGATATTTCTGTACTTTTACAGGAATTTGTAAAAATACAGTATTCTCCCTGTAAAATAGCACTTTTGTAAACTTGCAACAGCTGTGTTTGTAGTGACACTGACAACATCTTTGTACTTGCATGGTACGTTTTGTAATCATACAAACATTTGCAAATTTACAAAAAAATCCTGCAAATTTGTCACATTTGTAATTTACAGCTTCAGAACTGTTGTTACAGAAATGTGCCCGCAATAATACTGAAATTCAGCAATCCAGGAAAAGTTCATGCTAATAACAATCGAGTCATCACTTTTGGAATTCAGTTTGATCGGAGGGTCGCTTTTAAAAATGCTACAGTAAAAATCAACAGTTGTTGCCAAAATTTACATTTCGAAATGCACTAAGATAAAGTTTATTTCTCTACAGCAGTTGTACATGGCATCAATTATTTCCTTGCATTTGAGAGAGAAACTATTGAGGCTTCGGTTTGCAAGCTGACGATAAAGGTAAGTGGCATTCTGTTTGTGATAAATATATACAACATGTTAGGCGGATTTTAAATGAATATTATAATAAGTTACGACAGTGATTACAGCAATGAGAAGCGTCATTAGTATAAACATTTTTTGTAACTGGAACTGACAAATTCTTATAATTTACAAACTTTTGTTGAGTTACAAAGTCATATTTAGTAAATCTACAGTGTTTGTTCATTTGCGAGAAGAGCATTTGTGTGAATAACCTAATAAGTTTGTGTTGTTACAAAGTTATTGTAAACAGCCGTGCGTCACTCGTTTCAGATTTCGGGGACGAACAATGCCGAGTCCACACGAAACTTTCTTCGCCAATGTAACAAGAAAATTATAGTTTCTGTGTCAGTTAAGGTTATCCACGCCACTAAGACCTATTCTTTCAAATATTAAAATGTAGCATCAGGCGTCTGCAACATTTAGCAACACTTAAAATACACTAACCTTAAAAGAAACTGAAAAAGGTATGTGACCCTCATAGAAATACACTTGTGACTTGTAACTTTCTATCTCGGGTCCAAATATTGCTTAAGTGTGAAATATTGTAAGTTTTTAAATATATTTTTATACACAGTAGAACACCCAACATAACAAAAATTAAAGAATTTTTCATAATCTCTTTTTATTTTAAACAGGAAGTACACAAAACTACGTAGGAAAACCCGCCGACCAGTGGCATTGTCCGGCACGATTCCCACTTGCGAAAATGCGAGAGTGACCCGGAGAATGGAGAATGGATCGGTTACTGCTTCTACAATGATGGTTATCAAGATTTAAGTGAGTTTGAACGTGGTGTTATAGTCGGCGCACGAGAGATGGGACATAGCATCTCCGAGGTAGCGGTAACATTTGGATGCTCGTGTACGACCATTTCACGAGTGTACTGTGAATATCGGGAATCCGGTAAAACATCACATCTTCGACATCGCTGCGGCCAGAAAAAGATCGCGAAAGAACGGGACAAACGACGACTGACGAGAATCATTAAACGTGACAGACGTGCAACCCTTTCTCAAATTTGCGCAGATTGGATTTGTGGACTGCCCTGCAGGATTCGGGGCGTGAATTGCCTCCTGCATACCTTCAGACCTTCGTCGAGTCCATGCCACGTCGTCTTGCGGCACTTCTGCTAGGTCGGGGGGAGGGGGGGGGACTACACGATATTAGGCAGGTGTACCAATTTTTTTGGCTCTTCAATGTATGTCCCTTTACCGANGCACTACCCGGTTTGGAAAGCAACCCGAACACAGGTGCCCAATGTGTATGGACCTCGAAGAAGTTTTAAATGACTTTGTAAAGAATTTTTGAAACTAGGTGTGTGCATGGGAACATAAATTTTTTTTATATAACAAAAAAATGAAGTTAACATTTTTTTTGCATCATTTAAGGTTTTTACTCGTTGGACTCTTACACCATCAAGCAAATTACCATCTCATACAGTGACAAAGACGAGAAAACCAAAGTTTTCACTTTTTTACCGCAGTGTCCATGGCAGCACTTTGACTGTACCATGCAACAGACGTACCGCCTATAGATTTACGAAACGCAAGGACTATGCTTTGACGAGGGGAATATTCAGTACGAGGAAATTCCGGCAATGCGGAACTCTGCCATAATTATCTATTATCCTTTGTATGCTTTTGGAAGACGCCAAGAGTCGGCGATTCGCAATGCGTGCCCCATCGGAACGAACTTTATAGACCTTTACAAGCATTGCCGCTGCCCGCCGTTTCGACAGGTCGTAGAGACGTACGCCTTCAAAGTCTTCAAAGTCTTCACGAGTGCAAACATCAAAGATATGCTGTGCCCCGTGCAACGCCGAAGCCAAGATTGTGAAGTTATGATAACCCGTGGTACATTAAAAAAAACTATGAAGAACCCATTGTACATAAAAAAAAATTGCTTGTGTCATTCCCTCTAAGACTCGGAGAAGAAACATGCCTAAAAAAAAAAAGCATTCCTTTTATAATGCAGAATAATAATAATAATATTGTAATGTCTGTGCAAAAATAAATGTGTTCAAAACAATACATATATTTTTATTTTATCTCGTGTTATGTCCTGCTCACATAAGTGAAAAAAAACACGCAGTTGGTAAAGAAAAAATGTTGTGTATATAGGTTTTGTTATAATTTAAAGAAAATTAAATTTTTAGTATGTCAGTTTGATTATAATTTAAAGAAAAAAATATTCAATGAGACACTAGACGACACTAACATAACGAGTAGTTAGAAATAGCCGGTTCTGTTGCACAGGCGCCAGGCTCAGGACTAGCCCTGACCATCTTGGATGACGTCATTTCTTCCTCACAATTTCCCTTTTCCCCTCAAAAACGGCCAAAATTGACAGAATTTACCTCAAAAAATTTCTTGCGTAATTTTTTCTCGATGACCCCACGCCATGACCCCTTTTTGGGGAGTGAGGAGTCACATTCACGCTCTATCTTTCCATGCCAGCACCATCCATCTTGCCTGAAGAATGTTCTATCGCCCCGTCATGCAACTCTCATACCTGATTGGCTATGCGAGGCTCTCGAAGGGATCTCGTCCTGATTGGCTATGCGAGGCTCTCGAAGGGATCTCGTCCCGATTGGCTACGCGAGTCTCTCGAAAGGGTCTCGTCTCTAATGACTATAACGTTCCACTTTAGTTTTTGTCATTCTACCTTAGTTTTCTGATGCTCTATCATTCCACCACGGTTTTGTCAACGAAAAAGACCACAGGGTCAAATATATCTTGAGCATGTATATAATCATAGTTGACTATAATTTCCGATCCGTTTGACATATAGTCATCAAATTCATTACATATACATCACCCCTCGACAACGAAAATGGAGACACCAAATTCGTGACATAGGCATCACTCCTGACAACGAAAATGACTGCATGTTCATTTATTCCCTATGCAAACTTATAAGCATAGTTGACCATAATTTCCGAATCGTTTAAGATACTAAGATACAGGCACCAAATAAATAAACTTTATACGTTTTGTGGCCTACCACATCACCCGACCTCGAACAATACCAGATCGTCTTGGTCAGTACAACAGAATAGCAAACGACTTCCGTACGAACCGAAGTCGTGCCAGACTCCAGTGTGGCAGACCAGCCGAGTTGCACATACACTTCCCTTTACATGTGGAATTCAGTTATACAGTATAAATTAGCAATTTATATTGTTTTGAATACTATATTTATATATGTGTATACTTATTTGAATACATATCATTTATATATATATATATTACCAGAACCATAAGCACATTCAATACATCATGCAATTTTCGAACCATTTAAGATACAGTTACCCAAATTCAAAACATAAGTATCATCCGTGACAATGAAAATGGTCGCAAGTGTCAAGTATGTCCTAAGCGTACTTATAAAAAAAACCTCGATGCATCTATAGTCCATAATAGTTAGATCGGTGTTGATATCATACCAAGAAGTTTAGTAAAAAGCTAGAATGCACGTCGACATGAGAAAGAACGAATGATCACAAGTACCAACCACAAAAATGAATACAATACAATTATGATACGCATTATACGACTTCCAAAGACGGTTTTCCTTTGCTTGTCATCAAACAACACACATTTAAACCATTAGTTGCGCAAGAGAAACATAGCTGCTACACAATGATGCAAATAGATATAAAAAAACATAATGTAAAGGGAAAATAGTATAAGCACTTACTAACCAGCACAATTACATATTACACAGACGTTGAGTGCTGTACGCAGTTTGTTAAACAATGTTATACAATATCGACCATCCTAGTCAGTACAACAGAATAGCAAACGACTTCCTAATGAATCAACTGAAACGAAACCTTCGCATCTAGTGAACAACCAACACTCACAACACCAGCAAAGGAACAAATCTGACCCGACCGACTTCGAGCAATCAACTAACATCATGAGAATCTGTAGGGCCTTCTGCAGTAAGCCGACAGCCAGCGCGAACACTGTGCAGGTCTCGTCAAGTGAAGGGGGGATGACAAAGAACACTAGCCAAGAGAAAGTTGCGTCAGACCCTAGTGCCACACCAGCCGAGTCACACATGTACTTTCCTTTACGAGAGGAATTCAGTTATACACTACAAACTCAATTTATCATGTTTTAAATATTATATTTATATATATGTACTCATTTTGAATACATATAATTGATATATTAACATAACTGTAAGCACATACGAAAATACCAGCATGTAAGCAATTAGTTGCGCAAGAGAGAGACAACACTGCTACGCACTAAGACAAACAGATAAAAAAAAAAAATTATAAAAGTAAATAGTTATTCACATTTACCGACAAATACATATGTGTAAACATCATGCACTGTAAATTATGATAGGCAAAGAAATTTCCGCTGTGAAGTGTGGGACATTGTGAAAACGATAGGACGTTGTTATAGTGGTCAGATAATTTTAATAGATATCACGACAAACAGAAAGATTAAATCACTTGCAGCACTTGGATACCAAGCTTGCATACCTGCCTAAAGAATTTCTTCTCACATATGTACAACACGAAACAAAATCCGTCTACAAACATCTACCTGTCTATGTGCAGCAGGACGAAGAGATTCTTAGCTGTCTCCCATGCCTAGGATGTTTTCAAGGTAGCATGCTAATGCAAACAGATATAAAAAAATAATTATTAATGCAAATAGTTATAACTTTTTAACAATCTTTGTATATTGCGTGAGCATCGTGTACTATACCTCACGCTTATAAAAAAAAACATTTACGAAGCCAATAAGCCCAAGTACGATCAGGTCAATATAAAAAAGTGTAAGGGAAAAATAGTTATAAATACTTGCCAACCATCACAATTATATATTACATAAGCTCCGGGACTACGCTGTGTGTTAAACGATTCTATACAATACCAGACCATTCTGGTCAGTAGAACAGAATAGCAAATTACTTCCTTACAAAGCGACTGAAACAAAACCATCGCATTCAGAGTACAACACTAGCAGTGGAACGCGTCCGACCCGACCGTCGTTGTGCGTTCAACTAACAAGGAATATGTGAGGCATCTCAGATGGTCAGCCGGCGACGCGAGCACCGTGCAGGTCTCGGAAAGTCGAACGGATGAGACAGATCACTAGCAGAGAGAGAGAGTTGCGTCATGCTCCAGGGTCACACACATACACATTTCCTTTATGAGAGGAAATCTCTTATACATCACAAGGTATCAATTTATTTAGTTTTAAATACTAAATTTATACACGTACTTATTTGAATACATAGCATTTATAGTGTTAGAACTGTAAGCACATACGAAATGACATACATTCAAGTCATTAGTCAAGCAAGAGGGACTACACTGCTACGTGCTGTTTATAGGAAATAACTCGCGTACCCTGACGGCACTGTAGACAGTGCATCATCCTTGAAAATAAGGTATTGCAGGTTCAAACTCCCATAGAGTCAGATCATTTCACAGGTAAAAATACAACATGATATGCAATTAAAACAATTTCATTATTATATATACATATTTAAGTATTGAGCTCATCATGCAAAAATCACAATGAACTATATATTCAACGAAATATTTTCGTACATGACTGTACTCAATGTATATTCATCCGAAATACTGGCAGCCTGCCGAACATTTATAAGTAGGTAACAAGCAGGTCACGCCATGACAACCTGAGGCGGACAACACGTACATTATGTTAGGCAAAACTATTTCATTGGGAAGTGTGGATGATAAGGACAACACTGCCATGCACACTAATGTAAATTAATATAACAATAAAAAAATGTGAAGGACAATAGTTATAAGCACTTACCAACCATCGCAATCATCATATATTGCACATACATGACCCTTACAGGAGGAATTCAGTTATACACCACAAGGTAACAATTTATCTCGTTTGAATACATCAAGCAGCAAATATTGAATGACTTAAAAATTGTGCTTCATATAAACTGTTGTTTGTAGTGGATATCGTCCCTACATACTTTTAGGTCTATAAAAGCAGTTCGGACCAACACTACACATCGCTCAGAACTTCTTTCTCTCGTCGAGTGGTCATAGTGAAAAATTTTTGGGATGATGTTCGAGTGGCTAGAAATGTTTATCGTCTATCATAACATATGGAAAGATTAAATCACTTACAGCACACGGAAAAGATACCGAGTTTGCATACCTACCTAAAGAATTCCTTCTAGCATATACACGTCATGAAATAAAATCCGTCTACAAACACGTATCTGTCTAACTGCAACAGGACAAAGAGATTCTCGACTGTTCTCCCACGCCTACAATGTTCTTTCCAGATAGTGCTACAGTTACAGAAACACCACATCCCAGGAGCTGGTGTAAGACACATCGAGAGCGAGCAGCAGCAAAAGAAAAACAAGACACCACCAACACTGAAAGATGAACGAGTGTAAAGAAGTTGAGAGGCAGAGTTGACAACTTCGCAGGCTAGATGGCGATTGACCTGTTAAGGTAATATATTTCAGTCCAGCAACCATGCTACTGTTAGTACCACAGCCAGCAGTCATCAACTGAGGCAACCCGAGACGAGCAATACAAATTAGCTTGCAGTGTAAACAGTATACAAGTGAGCGTCACATAAAATGAACGTCATTCCGTTCTCGAGCGTGGGGGTGGAAAGTAGACTTTTACTAGTACATTCATCTACTTCTGCTACAATATAAAGATGGAATCAGTGGTTGAAGACTTGCCATCTGTAACACCTTCGACATCGTCAACAGGAAGGTGCCCTTGAGAGTTGCTACAGACATATTACAGTGTCATAACTACTATGATCATGTACTCTGCTACAATATGAAGATGGGACCAATGGTTGAAGACTTACCAACTGTAAAATGGTCAACAGCAAGGGACCCTGAAGAGTTCATGCAAGCATTACGATATCGATGTGGCTATTCTGAAAATACTTTTAATAAAAGTTGTGATGCACACTGACATGAAAGTGCACATTGCATGTTCATCCCAGCATACAAAGTGTTCCACTGTGATAACTACGATGATGTGTTTACCTGCAGTGATAATCTGTATAGATATAACCAGAAGTGCAAAGGTCATGTTTGTCATTCATCGGGAAGCGAGTGCATGTATTGCGGCAAGACATTCAGGAAGCGTACCACTGCCAAAGGTCATGAAGATAGTAACTGTAAATTTGCCACCGCCTACAAGACATACCCATCCTTCAACTGCTGTGCGGTATATTCGAATAAGATTGGCTTGAATGCTCACAGCAGGAATTGTTTTGCAAAAACACTTACCATAAATGTATCGCTTGAATGAAGAATATGTTGAGCATGTATCAAATAATGATATGTAAACTTATTATGGTAAGTCTGTAAATAAAGGTAAAAGTATATAAATTATTTCTGTGTTATTCATTTATCTTAACCCCCACTAATATTAAGTTCACCTCTATCACTAAGGGAAAAAAAAAACCAGATTTTGTTTAAGTCTGAAAGAGAGTTATTAGTTTTTGTATAGTGACAAGTCTCGAACTCAGTTCCCTATCGATGGGAATGCTTGAGCAATACACACAGATGCTCTCGACATCTTCGTTTCTCCAGTCGACCGCTAGAGTGGACGACCAGCGTCTGCTAGGGTCGCGATGGCCTTCAGCCATCTTTGTTTCCCCTGCCACTTGTCAAGAGAGATACCAACATCGTTTGCGTTACCGATGTTGGACGCTAGGAGTACTCGTGTCGACACACATGACTGAATTACGTCGTGCAGAATGCAGAACACTTACCTATTGTAATGACGTAGTATTCTCAATTTTCGGGTCCGGGACACGTGTTTCAATTTTGTTCGTTTTTCTTAAGCTTTGCTAAGCTTCGTAATATTTTTATAGGGTTTGAAGTTAAAAACAGTGGTGGGTCATTTTTCTGTGATAGTTTGTTTATCCGGCAGACGTGTGCTATTTTACATTTATCAGGCGTCTGTTTACAGTTTATTTTCAAAAATTTTAGTTATCAGTTTGTGTTAAGCATCAGCATTATTTAGAAACTTTCAGAATGCGTCAACAAGTTTTGTTGTACGAGAAGTTTGTTTATCTGCTTGTTGACGGTGCAGTTTTAGTGTGTACAACGAAGTTTCGTTAACTGTCAGTTTCGATAACGTGTGGAGAGCGTGTGTGGCCAGGCCCTTATCTCAGGAGAAGGGGGGTGATAGGCAGCACAAAGACGCGTGTGCCTGTAGCCCTTCAAGTCACTTCAGGTCAGTCGGCAGCGAGGTCCGTTGGAAAGCAGTCGCACTTCAGTTCAGTCATACAATGCTCGCCTAGGCCGCGTCGGGCGTGACGATAACCCCCACATCGGCAATTAGACTTTGCTATATTATTTCTCCACAGGTGTGGGAGGTCGCCACATTTTTTATTTCTTCATGCCAGTTTTTTAGAAACATAACAATTAGTAAACGACTGTGGCTCCGTTCTGACCATGTCTAATTATCTGTGAACTTTTCGTACTCTGCATATTCAGAACTTCGGAAGTGAAATGTGTAACTTCAATAGTAAATAAAGGTATATAACAAATACTCTGGAACTTGAACTTATTTCTTAATTAATCGGCGTCCATTTTACTGAGTCTCGTGTTCTACCTCTGAGCTAGTCGAGTGCAAGTCGGCTTGGTAATTGTAGCGTCCAACGTTACACTATGCGTGCAGTATATACATACAGATGCAAAACAGATATAAAAAAATTAAAATATAAAGGAAACAAGTTATAAGCACTTACCAACCAACACATATTGCATAAGCGTCGGGTGCTGTACGATGCTTTAGATGATGCTAGACAAGACCAGACCATCCTGATTCAGTACAACAGCCATTCTACCCTGGTTTTCTCATATTCCTTCCATGCACCTTTCACCTGACGCCCTGGCAGGGGCAAGTCTCATGCTCTACCATTCCACCTTGGTTTTCTCAAATTCTTTCTAATATTGTCTGACGACCTTGACCGTAACCTTTGGTCATTATTTCGAATGATATATATGCTAGGGCTGAAGGGTAAAAACCTATATTATGTTTATGAAACAAACATGGAATCACTGGGAGAAAATCCATTTGACTCACTCGCAACAGTAGAAACCATGTCAACATGCAACCATAACCTTGACATTAAATGACGTTAAGCAACCTTGACCTGACTTTGAATGACATCACATCTGCCTCAATGCCCCGACTGGCCATTTTGTCAGCCAGTACCGATGGTGGCCATTTTTTTCCTGCCAGTCCCTGCCACGACGCCCCACACACATCCCCTTGCCCGCCTAAAACAAAAAAAGGGCGACATCATATAACCTTGACCTTGACCTTTGACCACCATCACAAAAAATATATAGCTTAAAACAAAAAAAGTTTCATAAATTTGGTAAACCCAGTCTACCAAAACTTTTGACTGATTACTACCAAAGTAGATGTTTCAAATCCTACCTCTGTAATGTAGTTGGTTGCACACTAGCTTAAGGTACAAGGCGTTCTGTGTTCTTGTCCCAGGCAATGCATATGTGTGTTTGTAATTGTCCCACTAGTATTGCATTTGTTTCTCTTTGCTTCTCTAATATCTCTATCAATGAGATTTCAAGACCCACCTAGTATGTAAACTTTTAAGAACTTCATAATAATTATTGGCATCCATATAGAGGAAAGTAGGCTCATTAGTTAATATCTATAACTTCTTCTTTATTTCTGTGTTTGGATTAGCCAGTTCTATACACAAAACTTTTCCCCGGTACGTTACATTTTACAGTATATGTTTGTCCTATGTATAAAGGACATTTTCCAATTTGCAGTTACATTTCTGAATCCATTACCTTCTTTAATAGATACAAACAATGGGCTTTACAAGGTTTGTTACATTTTTCTTTAAACTTAAAATATTGTCTGGTAATTTATTAGAAACATGTTCACTCCTGTAAATACACATTCTAAAAATATTTTGTGTTATGAGCAATGTTTTCTTGGTGGTTTAAATTTCTCGTATTAAATAAATTACTTTCACAGTTTTTATAAGTATGTCTGGTTTTACAATAACATAATAGTCTACAGCTTTTTCATTGCATAAATTATTTATTTCATTTTCTTTAAGTGTTATTCAAATAGTTATTCTTTTCTTCACAAGCTAATAATTTTCCCATCCCTTTTTAAAATTTATCCATATCTCAATGCCGTATCACATCACCATATGAAGAATGTTACTGTCAATTACAACCCTTTTAGTTTTTATGTTCAGGTAGTTTCATTTTGTAAGAAGATGAACACGGTCTTTCAGAACAACTATATTTATTCTAACACTTTAAATACAACTTATACATTCAACAAAGTACACACGACATGACCTCCCGCTTGTATGGTTGTATAAGCCTTGTTTACAATCAATATATATCAAAGTATTTGATGTACTTCAACACCTTCCTTTTTCAATTACTTGTGAAACATAAGAAATATTTATATATATATATACACACACACACACAGACTCACACACGCACGCACATACGCACATGCACACACACATTAAGAAAGTTCCAAATCTTGATAAAGTTTCTTCAGTCTTGGACCTAGTAAGGGCTTGGTGAAACCATTTGCCAATTGATTCTGGGTATCAGCCCTTCAGATCTTGATTTCTCCCTCTTGGACCTTTTCTCTTATGAAGAAATGACGAATTGAAATATGCTTAGTGCGTTTATGCCCCACAGGATTTTTGCCTAATTTTATGGCAACATTATTATCGACAAACAACGTACCTTCCTTATAATCAGTCGTTTCTTGAATAATTCTTTTCAGCCATATCATCTCTCGTGTTCCCTCACTGGCAGCAATGACCTCTGCCTCTGTAGTAGAAATAGAGACAGAACACTGTCTTTTACTAAACCATGAGATGGCACCTCCAGAGTATAGACACACAATGCCAGTCTCCTTATCGCCACCGAGATCCGCATCTGAATAGCATTCAAGATTTCCTTTTTTTTTTCTTTCTTGTAGAAAATACCAAGTTCAGAAGTCCTTTTTAAGAAACAAAATATTTGTTTAACTGTGATTATGTCACTTTCGGAAGGATTCACAAGTGTCCTAGAAGCAACATTGATTGCATAGGAAATATCCGGCCTTGTGCAAGTCATTAAGTACATAAGGGATCCTACAGCTTCCCGGTATGGAAAATCCCTAGTCTTGATATCTGCAGTTTCCTTCCCAGATTCTACATTTTCTTCCTTCAAAATAGACGTATTTACGACCCGAAGCCCATTCATTCGAAATGTTTGTAAAAGCCTTTTAATGTAAGAAGTTTGACTGATCTTAATACCTTCCTTATTCCTTTTAATTTCCAATCCAAGGTAATAATCGGCTGGTTTAGTCTTGATTTTGAATTGTTGTTTTAATTTTTCTATGAGTGCTAACGCTTCTTTTTCTTCAGACGCAGCAATTAATCCATTGTCCACATACAACGCTAACAATATCTTTCTGCCATTAGTATCCTTGATAAATAGACAGGGGTCTGCGGTGCTAATTTTAAATCCCAGACCAAGTAGAAAAGTCTTTATTTTGTCGTTCCAACAACGTGGAGCCTGTTTGAGTCCATAAAGGCTTTTATGCAATTGGCATACCTTTTTAGAATTATCACTGAAACCTTCTGGTTGGTTAATATAGATCTCTTCCTTAAATCATCCATTTAAAAATGCAGTTAATACATCAAACTGATACAGAGTCATATTTTCATTTGCAGCAATACTAATTTCTGTTCTAAACCGTAGTTTGTCTGGCAACTGGGCTAAAAGTTTCATCAAAATCTTCTCCTTTTTTTGTGTGTAAAACCCTTCACAACCAGCCACGCTTTATATCTGTCAAGACTTCTATCAGGTTTATATTTCTTAGTTAATACCCACTTTGAAGCATTAGCTCTTTTATTAGGAGGCAAATCACAGAGTGTCCAGGTTTTATTTTCTTTAAGCGAAGTCATCTCTTCTCCCATCACTTTACACCATTGCTCCGCATCCTCACACTCCATAGCCTCTTGGAAACTTATAGGAACTATTTCATTCTCCTCAACCATGTTGACATAATCCATTATAAATTTATGTTTATTTATTTTGGTTTCTAAGTTTTATACCTCTTTCCCATTTTGTATCTGAATGCTCTGTTTCTGAGTCTTCACTATCTTCTTCCAATACTGCTTCTTCTTCTTCTTCTTCCTCAATGCCCGGTGCTTCTTCTTGATCTTCTCTTTGTTCTTTCTCATCTTGTTCTATCCCTTTTTCATAATATATACTGATTCCTTTACCTTTGATCGGTTGAGATGGTGATTTTTCCATGATAGGTGCTTTAAGTGATTCTTGAAAAATTACATCTCTTGATCTTATGAGTTTATTATTTGAAAATACCCTGTACCCACTATCTCCGTCATATCCAACAAGCACTCCTTGTTGAGCCTTTTTATAGAATTTCCTTCGTTTTCCGTTAGGTATATAGACCCAACATTTTGATCCAATGGCTCGTAGGTTCCTTATTCCTGGTTTTCTGCCAATCCAGAGTTCAAAAGGGAATTTGTCTTTAACTGATGACGGACCAGTTCGATTTAATATGTAGGCCGCTTAGTTTATCATTTCTGCCCAAAGCTCCTTGTCGAGAGATTATTCTCCAGAATGCATAAGGGCTCTTGCAGTTTATACTATCGTGCGGTTTTCTCTCTCAGCACAACCATTTTGTTGAGGTGTGTAAGGCATTGTATATCTAATTTCAATCCCTTTGGACCAGAAGAAATTTTGTAAGCTTTCATTTTTAAATTCCCCACCATTATCACACTGAATACACACCACTTTATGATCCAGTACCCCTGCTTCTGCCAAAAACTCTTTTAATTTACCAAAGACCTCATCCTTGGTCTTAATCAAATATATTTTTCTAAATGTCGAAAAGTCATATTTGAAAACCAGAAAATATTTAAAACCACTTTTCGAGGGAATAAATGGGGCCACACACATCAGTGTGTATAACCTCACCCATTTTTTCAGCTCTTTTCCTGCGTGCAAACTTGAATCTGTGAGCTTTCCCTTTAATGCAGCCTTCACAGAGTTCTCCATCGAGAGGTAACTCTAGGGTCGAGGTTTCTTTTAAGTATCTCTTTTACATGGCGTTTATTTTGATGATCCATTCTTTGATGACAGAGTTGCAATAAATTTTAATCTTTTGCAGTAATGGACAAAATATTATTTTCTGGTGTACAGTTCCTAGTTGCATGTACTACCCTAATTGCTAACTTATAGAGGCCACCACATATTTGACGCTTCCCTGAGACAAGAGTTTCTTTACCTTCAAACAGTCTACAATCAACAGCAGTTGATTCAAATTTACTACGTGGCCTATGATCCTGAGCAGCTAATAGTGAAAAAAGAGTTTTAGAAATATTGGGAATAAGCCACACATCTGAGAGTTCAAATCTCCTACAATTGCCATTCTCAATCCAAATAGATCCTCTACCATGTGCCTTGACTTGAGAACCATCTGCTGTAATAATAACATGGTCATCTTTAAATGATTCATAATTATTAAACCATTCNGTTGTAATAATAACATAGTCATCTTTAAATGATTCATAATTATTAAACCATTCCCTTCTATTGCATACATGATGTGTTGCACCATTGTCCACAAACCAAGCCTCAACATTAGTCTCCGATGCAAAAACTTCTGAAGTAACCATTAAAAGAGTTGAGCCTCCACTTGAATTATTTTGAGCCAATTTAGCCTTAGCTTTCTTAGGTGGACGACCATCACCAATCCAAAATTTACACTTCTGAATGCAATGTCCTTTTTTTGTCACAATAGAAACATTTAATTATATTTTTCTTAAAAGTAGGTTTGTATCTTTCTTAATTTTTTTAGTGGTATCTATTGACACTTTAACTGTTAAAATTTCTTCTGAGGGTTTTTCTAATAAATTACATTCAAAAGTACAAAGTTTCTGTGTTAGGTTTTCTAATCTCTTATTTTCTTCATTTATTAACCTCCAACCAGCTGCAAAGGACTTGAATTTATCTGGCAATGATTTTAAAATTTTACAAATCAACAAAACATCTTTGTTTCCTTCAGGCTGTTTGTTAATTTCGAAGTGTAGTTGGTTCCAACAATTGGATAACCTTGCAATAAAACTTACTGCATCCTCTTCTGATAACCATCTAGCTTCAAAAAATTGATTATATAAATCAAAAATTCTATTTTCAGAAAAGGTATTGCTCGTCTCTTTCATTCACTGGGGGGTCTCTGGACATATATAAGTACCATCTATTATGTCAATAGCTCTTGGTATCATCTTTAATGACATTCTTACTTTTGCTTTCCGATTCTCCCAGCTGCATTTTCCTTCTAATAACGCAATCTGAGGATTCCATTTTGGTTTTAACAAATACGTTGTCTGAAATGATGCACCTTGATGGAGGAATTTACTGTTTAATTTTTTTTTAGTCCATTCTTCTGTCTTGTTACGCCCTGGGCCCATAACCTGTTCAGGGAGTTTCATTTTGTAAGAAGATGAACACGACATGACCTCCAGCTTGTAAGGTTATATATGCGTTGTTTACAATAAATATTTATGTAAGCCTTGTTTTCAATCAATATATATATTGGAGTAATTGATGTACTTCAACATTTTAAACTGCGAGTCTACCCACAGGGAAAAGTCAGGGAATTTCATATGACAGAAAAATCAGGGGAATGTCAGGGAATTTTCACGTGTGTCAGGGAAAATGTAAATAATTGCTACTCTGAAAAAGTTGTTAGTTCTGTGAATATAGTTTGTGAGTTGGCAATAATACATCTTTCCCACATTACATAGGGCATATTAGTACAAAATAAGGTTTATGTGTATTTGTAATGGGCACTCAATAGTGAGTATTGCGAGAAATATTGATGTCTTAAATGAAATGTTTACCCTTCTTGCTTGGTCTGTTGCAGTGAAATTTGATGCAACTTCACCGATAGCATATTTGTTCTATCAGCGGTGGAAAAACACTGTTTTTTAAGGTTCAGTGGACAAACAGTTTATATAATTTCTTTCTAACGCTATTTATATGTTTATACTAGTTTGAATTATTATCAGTATTGAAAGCTTACTCACATTTTACATTTTTGTTTTTATATTGATCCATAACCTGAGAATATTTTACACTGTACTGTTTTCTCTATAGAGGAGGGGGCTGAGTTTGACCGATAACGTAGTGAGGCGACTCCTTATGCAAATTCAAGTGGGAAATATATGGAACACTTTTCTACTTAAATTGAATACCTCACCTTTGAAAATTACATTTAATCTGTAATTTTGTAAAATATTGGAAAGGAATGAACTTAAATTATAATTTGTCTGAACATTGTTTTATGTTATTGAAAAATTCAGCCTAAGAACAAATCCTTATTAATACCTCCCACCGTAATGAAGGGGTGGACACCCTCTTATTGCCTACAACTTTTTTACCATCAGGAATGATGAATTTTTGGTTTTGATTTATTGAACAGTATGACTTAACAAAAAAGCTCCTCTTGTTGAAATTTCCCAGGACTCGCTGTTTTTGTGTAAAACATGCACAAAACTTTTGGCAGCAGCGGTACAGTTCCAGACGTGTAGGCGATACCAATACTTCCTTGTGGGGAATCACACACCAACTTGTCACCAGAAACAAACAAGCAGCTTTAGTATTGTAAGTTTATTAATGTAAGATACAATGTTGTTTACAGTAAGTGTTAAAAATGTACTCCACTATCACCTTTGCAGTGGGCATAGCAGCAGACTATAAACGATGTAGGTAGTATTGCATATGTACTAGGAACTGTATTGTTCCAGCTGAAGCTTTGTGTGCATTTTACATGAAAATGGTGGGTCCTGGGCAGTTGCCACAAGTGGGCAATTTTTATCAATTATGTCATACTGTCCAATAAAACCGCATCAAACATTCAGAATCCTGATAGTAAACAATAAGTTACTACTATAACTAATGAGCCTACTTTCAACATAGGTGCAATTAATTTTTAAGTATGTTCTCAAAAGCTGCGTTGGTATGTCGTACATGCCGTTTCGTTGGAGGCAATATCATTTGAAATGAAACAAGAAACACATGCAACAGTAGTGAGGCAATTACAAATACTTACGTGCCTTACCCGGGACTCAAACCCAGAAAACCTCGTACCATAAGTTAGTGTGCAATCAACTGCATTATGAAGGTCTAATGTTAGAAGAAAGTGCTTAGTACAGGATTCTAAAGGATAAAATTACACAGAAAGAAAGCATACCACAATCTAATGACAAAAATGCATTTTTCGTGCTGTCTTTAGTCCCAGAATTTAAAAGAGATTCCAGAACATGCCAGACTCATAGTGGAATCTAATATTTGGAATGCTTTTCTTAATGCTCAACAGCACCATTTTAGTAGCTATTTTACCACATACTCCTAAACAAGACGTGGCAACACTATGCGCCTCATGTTCAGTATCCTGTTAAACATTGATCAGGTTACTTAATGGGTGAAACAAACACAGGAGGACCATCAACAACACATGGTCACTGGCAGCTAATATCTTAACCACCAACACTCTCAGTGCAGTGAAGATTCGTTACTGTACTTTGGCTCAGGGAATTGAAGCAGCAATAAATGTAACAGTGAGATGTTTATAGATAAGTGACAAAAATAAAGTATTGCAGTGAGTATGAGGAACTTCATGTACCAAGGAATGTAATTCAAATGAACCCAGTGTTATTTTTAAATGTCGTGATTTTTGGTCTGTGGCCCATTGATACTTGCAGTAACATTATTTTCAAAGTTAATAAACAATTGCACTTTACATTTTTAAATATCTTTTAAGTTATGTGACGTGTATTTAATATAAGTATACTTTTTCATTATATGCTACGTTACAGAGAACATATAATTTTATAGCCATTACAGAATCAAAAGTTTAAACATATAACTACTCAAACCTTTTTTTTTATAGAAATACAGCTACTACAGTTTTGAGTAACTTGTCAAAAAATGCTTTTGAGACACAAAAGTATTGAAGTTAACTTCTGTTATCATGTATCAAATCGTTAAACAATGTATAAAATATGCCTTTCATCATCCGATCATGTAGCGGAGGATGTACATGTACCATACACATTTTTCTCCTCCTCATCGTGAGCAGCAGGAATAATAACACTTCCTCGCCACACGAGTTCATTTCTATGAAGTAAGCTTGCAGTATACCTAGAGTTAGCACTGCTGGTAGTATGAGACACCGGCGTCTCTTAGTATTTTGTGCAGACACTGGTGATGGTCACCGATGACAGTGACAAGTGTCCCAGTGTGAAAGAAGCCAAATACAATAAAACAAAAATTATTTAATGTTTTTTCTGGCAAGCATTAAATAAATGACCATGTTGTTATTGTAAAACAAATGGAAATAAGCAGCAACAAAATCAATTCTTTTTCTGTAAACCAACATTATATACTAGTGAAACTAATAAATTACGTAACAAATTTAGGAATGGAAATGCGAACATAAATGAAATGATACTAAATAAATAATAATAAAAATCTTATGGTATAATTATTAAAATCAGTACTGTTATTTAAAACATGATGAAAATTGCAAAAAAATGTCCATTATATATTTGTGAAGTATACAATTTGAAAAGAAAGAACATCATTTATTCTTAATGTACTATACTGCTCCCTAGGATGTCATTTCCTGAAAGTTTTTTTTAGACCCTTAGTTCTGCATGTAGACATGTGACATGGATGGGATTTGCCACAATAGTGGAGTAGGCACTTACATTTTAAGAGTTGATGCCTACATTTTTCAAGAACTCCAAGTGTACTAAGCAAAGAATGTAGTTCAACCTACTTGTCCAGAAATTTAATGTCATTAGCAAAATATGGGAAGGGTTTTATAGCTATAACAAAAAATTGGCTACTCAACCTCATTTTAAAAAAATATCACTTAATGCTGGATTTTTTGATTACTAAATACAATAATTGTAGATTCAAAGAAACTACTTGGTAAGTCTGAATTCAGATGGCTTACCATGCACATTCACAGCAGATGTATTTCATTATTCGCAAAAAAAAGTTATATCTTATGCTTATTAAGAATATCTTTTGTAAGTAGTATTTGTCATTTACTCATGTGTACTCCAAATGACACCTGTAATGATATTAAACACCTGGTGTCCAATTAGTAGTGTATCAGTTACTGAAACGTGGTAACAATTACTATTGTTATTGTGAAACATTTTGTGTGCAATTACAGCTTGTTGTTGTGAAACATTTTGTTTGCATCTTATTGCTGCCTGTATTAATTTAATTTTAAAATGCATTTTTCAAAACTTTGTATTTTAATGATTGTTGTTCTTAAGTTTCGTTCATGTAGTCATGTTCAACTGTTTTGATGTTATTACAGTAAATGTTTTGTAAACTGTGCTAAACAGGTGTTTTGGCAGTTGTTAGTGCTTTAAAGTGTTGATTGTGTTGTTTTGCAGGTGCTGGTACATATCTTTTGTTGACAATACTCATCTCTACTCCTGCACCAGCATCTACCCAGCATACTGAAGCATATTTCAACGGTTCTTCGTACGTGCGTCTGTTCACACCCATCTCTTTACAGTCCCATACTGGTCTCAGTTTTCGCACGTGTGTTGGAGGAGAGCTGTTTGCGCAGCACACCAACACCAGCAAAATTTCACTGGAAGTGAGGGCAGATGGGCTGGTGTTCCTTGTGGTGCTGGGCACTCGCACCTTTGAGTCAACCCTCAGTGCCCGCCTGCTTGATAACAAGTGGTACTACGTCAGTCTGTTGTACCGTGTGACAAACATTACTTTGTCAGTGGCCGGACATCAGCAGGTTAGCAAGACTTCTAGAATATTTACTTACAGTTGTGTTCACAATAAGGTTCTGTGAACTCAAGTTTGTGCTTTTAAAGCATGTAATTATCATGCATTGGCTTGCCCAACAGTTAATCCTTGAGGGGTCAAATATAAAAATGGCTTTTTTTTTTTTTTTATATATTATGTTTTAACCTGTGCTTTTTTCATAAATTTTACATAAATATCTTTTTATGTTTTTTTTTTTTTAATCCAAATTATTTCACTGTGTTACAAACAAACTTTCAAAATTATTTTTGTGTGTGAGACACACAGCTAAGCGATTAAGTCTTTTCTGGGTCATAATATTGCGGAGGCATGTATTTAATCTCTTGAGCACACCAAGTGTTTTGCTGACGATCTTAGTAACAAAACAATATTCACTAAATTGATTTTGAGGTTTGGAAGAGAGAGAGAGAGAGAGACTATCAATTATTTACTGAGTAATTTGTAAAGAAGAAATTTATGTAACAGCAAACTATTTTTAGAAAGGAGAGAGAAAGTGTTTCTATGAATATGTAGTGGTGGGTAAATAAAAAAAAAATGCTCTTTAATTAATATTTGTTCATTGGTGAAGCAAGAGAAATCTCATGTACCTGACATCTGGTGATAATTCTCTGAAGACATCCAAGGCTATTTTGTTCCTAGTTAAAATCAGGTATTTTGCTTTAAACATCTTTATTTCCAGGCACAGATATTCTGTGTCTTTTTCAAGATAATTTTGTAAAAAACTCATTACAGTTTCAGTGCCTTCAGTTTCATCAGCAGCACTATCTCTCTTTAACTTTGTCATGGCTTCCACCTTCTTAAGACTTATTTTATCGAACCTTGCTTTTAAACTAACAGGTACATAATCAATGAGACAGAAAAGTAGCCTAACTTAAAGTGAGGTTGATAGAAAACTGGTGTATAATATTCAGCAGTCACTGCAAGCCTTTTTGGTATGCGTTACTTTCCTGGTAGTAATGTAGGAACAAGGATTGAATGTGTTAATTTTCTCTCTCTTTTAACTCAGAATAAAAAGTTTGTAGCATCGGTAAACCCTGAAGGTGTTTATTTGGTTTACTGAAATTACCTCTTAAGAAGTTGTAGTTTCAGAAGTACATTTTCTGCCATTATAAGACCAACGATTTTGATGCTGTTTCAGAAACTTTTAACAAACAGCAGATTTTTCTTGACATTTAAACTTTGTTGAAGTAACTAGAATTTCTTTGTAAAGTTAATTAATGATTTCATTAATCTTATTTACTCTATACAGCCATTTTGTCAGATATAATTTCTTATTTTTGCTACATTCCCGACTGCCTCACAAGACTGTAGCTCTAGAAAAAAAGTATAAATTTTGCTTAGGTCTTAAGGACTGCAATGCTACAAGATTTCGAACTCGTGAGCACAATAGTAGATTAGCTCCATTAGGACTGCAATGAACACAAAATGCTAGTTTTGTTAACATTATGGCTTGAACACCATTTGCCTTCCCATCATAAGCTTTGCATCTTCAGTATGAGACTCGTAAATGAAGCATTACAAAGACATAGAAATGAACAGATTCTTTACTGGTTGAGTGTGAATTCTGTGATGTAGCATCTTCGTGTCATGTACTTGAGCATCCATAGGTACTCTCGTTACAACACAAGGGTGGCACATAAATGGAAGGTGGGATCTAGATTCCTGTGTAGAGTAGTGTTTAATACTGTAAGTATAAATAATGGGCTTGCTCCTGTTTTACTTATTACATAAAAGGGGTAAATATATATATATATATAACAGATATTAGTTACACTTATGGCGTAATTGTAATTTTTATCAACAAAATATATATGAAAAAGTTATAAGGTACACTTATGGTGTAGTTAAAAATTAATTTTTTTATATCAACATAACATTATAAGGGAAGTAAAGTAGGTAATTATTAAGTCTAGGGGCTTCTCGTATAAATAAAAATAATTAATGGAAAATGGTATATTTCCACTCTTCTAATGATGCAGAACATGAATATACTAGTGGCATTAACATCAGACTAATTTCGTAATATGTGCCCACCTAACGTAACAGAACCTAACCCCATGATGGGTGAATCACTATTTTACATTTTTAAACTAACCTAGGATTGTTGGGTTTTACACTAACCTAGGATTTTTGGATTTTACACTAAAGTACGAATGTAAGATTGTAGGGATTTAAAGGAACCGTAAAACACACCAAAAGAATGTAAATTGACTCACCTAGGTAGGGGGCTGGTATAATTCCTCTGACGTTAATAGACGTAAACAAACATATTTCGCAAGTTTTTTAAATATGTTCTATTTATTTTAACATTACGCCCTCTTGAACATGAACAAGGTAAACTGTGCAGAACCTCCTGAATATGATCTAATTTTGTAGACTGGCAGGGTCCAAAAATGTGCATCTTCTTGTAGTCAGGTTTCTTTCCAAACTTACTCTGGCAGCTTCTCCCCACATGTCAGCTGGAAGGCGCGAATCAAAGAGCAGGGCTCTAGTCTTGTCCAGGAGAGATCTGTTCAGCCGTTCAGCCTTCGCGTTCAGCTGCGGAGTATGAGAGATAGTAAAATCCATGACGATTCCTTTGGATTTTGCCCAATTCAGTAGGTTTTCGTTGGCAAATTCACCTCCTGAATCTGATCTAATTTTGTAGACTCGCAGGGTCCATTTTGCTTCAACTTCTGAAACAAATTGTTTAGTTATGTCAGCAGTGTCCATTTTTTTAAAAAATAAATAAACATATTTGAAGCAGGTATAGTCATCATACAGTGTCAATATGTAGATATATCCATCCCATGTCTGTTTTTCGATCTGGAAAATATCTGTATATATTATCTCGAGTGGTCTTGTTGCTCTCGTGCGCTGAGACAGGAAAGGAAAATGAGATTGTTTTGCCTTAACGCAAATTTCGCAAATTTTTTGTGTTTTCCCAATCAGACGCTGAAATTCCCAAAATTTTGTCTGAATCGAGATTTCTTATGTTTTTGTAACTCAGATGGCCAAGAATTCTGTGCCAATATGCAGCATTTTTCACAGAATTTAGGACTTGAAAGCATTGCTTATCTGTGTCTTCTGGTGTGAGCGTCAAAGCGTATAAGCCATTTGACAATTTTTCCCTTTCAAGGGTATGGTTGTTTTTGGAAATCATCACTTTTTCTTTGGTGAAAAGAACTTGACCACCGTTTCCGGTTATAGCACCAACTGATATTAAATGGCTGTCAAGACAAGGAGCAAGAATCACATCATTAAGGATGCATTCCTTCGCATCAAAAGTCCCAACTCCTGCCGTGATCAGTGACTGATTTTTCTTTGCGATTTTTACTTTGTCCCGCTCAATTTTAAAGTTGGACAGCACTGAGCTCTCGTTTGTCATGTGAAAAGAGATTCCAGAATCAACAAAAAATTTCAGGTCTTCTGCCTCAGTGTTTTTACGTTTTTGGGTTATGTAAGTGACAATTTTTTTTTTCCCCCACGTTTTTCATGTTTGGCACGGAAAAAACAGTTTTTCTGTTTTATGATAGTTTTTTTTTACAATACTTGCATATCTCTTTGGTGTCTTCGGAACCAACATTCTTGGTAGGGCACACATTTCTGAAATGACCCAGTTGATCACAAGTGAAACAGTTTTTATTTCCGGGAGTCTTGTTTTGAGCTGTTTTAGTTCCGAAACGACTGATCTTATTTTTGAATGACTTCTTAAAAGCCACGATATCTCCGGTTTTATTACGTACAGCGAGTTTTGATTCTCCCGAGAAAAGTCGAGTCATGAGGTTATCAATGGTGGTTGAACCCCAAGCAGTACTGAAATTGTTGTTTTGAGATGGCAAAATAGCTAGAATTTTAGACACCACCATCTCGTCCGTGATATTTGGCTCGAGGGTGTTCAAACGAAAAGCAATATTCCGCAAATTGCTTATATTTGACGCCATATCGCGAGATTGGTCGTACTGATAACCAAAAAACACCTGCAAAAGTTCGGTGACTTTGTTTTCGTTCTTTACATTGTAAATTTTACTAAGTTTGTCAAACTTTTCTTTGGCGGTTTTACAGTGCAGAATATGATTGAACACTGTCTTTTGAACCGAGGACATAATCACTTTTTTCACACGAGCATCCTGACGAATTAAATCTTTTTTCTTACCTTCGGTCAGATCTTCCTGTTTTGCGACACCCGTGACGATGTCGTCGAGACCAGCAGATTGAAAAACTATTTCTATCTGCAGTTTCCAAACTTGATAATTTTCGGCATCACTCAATTTTTCGATGTAAGAGACATCATCGATTTGACTTACGTTCATTGTTGAATATCCACGTAGGTACCTGATTTTAGTTTTATTCACAGTTTGATCGCCACGTTTTTGAAGCTTACCTCAAACTGCCGCACTAGCAAACACAACACAACAGTGAAATGTTCTGTTTTAGTCACTTAGTTTTACACTACACTCGCGTGGACCTGGGCCCATAACCTGTGAAGGTTTTGAAATTAACTCGGACACAGTTTTTATAATGTTTTATATTAGTTTTAATAGGAGACGATGCTCACACACGTATTCAGTATTTATTACATTAGAAGATAACAGTATTGTGTATGAAGCACTGTTATTGGCCGAAAAGGCAAGATGGCCGACCAATAGAAATTGTCTTTACAAGTTTAGTTGTGGTAATTCAAATTTACTCTCCAACAATTAGCTCATTGGTTATGGACTATAACCTAAACATTAGATTCTAGCTGCGGCACATTGAATGCAGCACGTAACATTTGGCTTAAGTTGTATGACTTAACACGATAATAAGATGTGAAAAATGAAATTTTATTATGGAAAATATTATTGTTTGTCGGGAACACTATAACCTTGCGAGCCATTACGAGACTTTCTATTTCGATACACACAAGTTAGTAAGCATATACTCATCGCTTCAGTCTTGCATTTAACATATCTACCACACGTTAGAATCCGTTAGCATCCGATTAAAAAAAGTTAAAAGTGATGCTTTATGTTTATTGACTTTAATGTTAAAATAAAGGTGTACCTGTAGTATTGATATAAATTGTTTACTTAATTTTTTTACATTGTCAGTTTTTTTAAATGTGTTACAGTAAGAATTGGGCAGAAATTTTTACATTGATAGAAATATGTTTTTGTACTTCATGTTGCAGCTTGCGAACAAATATAGTATTGTTAAGTAAAGTCATTTAATGAAAAAATATTGAAAATGAATCTCCCAGCAGCATAGGCTCTCTTGTAATCTAATGCAGGCAAGATTTTGCCATGCAATTGTATCTCTAATGCACTTTTATGAAAAATATGTGTTTACAGAAATGAAAAGTAATGAATGGCATTCAGGTATCGGATTGGTATAATCTGTAATATTGGAAACTGCATGAGTATCTTTTTTTTTTTCAGTATTGTGTCATTAGTATTTTAAATAATATCAATCGCAAAATAATGTAAATTTCTGATCAATGAATGTGTAATGTTGGAAATTAAGTCATGGATATGCAGCTGTGGTATAATGGCAAGAAGGTAATAATATATTTTGAATGTTACTGCTGCTAAGGCAAGAAGGCTATTTATTATGCCAGCCAATATGAAGTGGTAGAAAGTAGTGACTTTTGTAATATATTACAGCTAGTAATTCATGCAATATAAAATCGTACTGTCTTTAATTCTTTGTGTTCAGTTTTAGGAAAATAACAATTTGTAACCTTGCTAACTACAGTATAGTCAGATTCTGAGTGTTTAAGCTACTTGAGGCTAGATTATAATGTTCAGTTCACATACAGTTTCTGAGCTTTTAATTTTATCATATCTTGTAATATGTATTTGCATCCCTTTGCTTTGTTTCTTTCGAACAAAGTTAATTTTATTGCTTTCTATTTTCTGGATGTAGCTATTCCTAGGTTTTCTAAATGCCTGGTGTGAACTTATCCATTTGGATGAGCCAAATCTGCTCTCATGTTACCTTCACCCATACCATATTTCTGAAAGCATACAATAGTTTTGAAGTTTGCACCATAGTTGCACAACAGTTGTTTTGAATTTTTTTTCTAGTACCTTGTTTTGTCAAAAGTTATCTGTTAAAAAACAAAAATTCCATTTCTACTTGTCACACATTGAAAACATACTGCAGGGATACACAACTAAGGAGAAGTGAGCATGTGACAGTAATCAGTACTTTCACAGCGCACATACTGCAAGCACTACTAGTTACATTTTGCTGTATTGATGATGCCAGTACTACCATGATCTTGCACTGCTAATTCACTGCACTGTTTTAAAAACTTTCTCCCAGTGGTTTGTGATTATTATATAACCCCCACTTTACTTCTAACATATTTGGTTAAAAAAAATTATGCTTTTGTGGGTAAAAAAGGTAAATGGTTCATGTATTGTTTCCATGAGATTCACATATTGATCATGAAAACAGTTTACATGCACTTCCAGTAAATAAATAATAGCAGTTAAGATTTCTGAATTATATCTTCTTTAATGTCTATAAATAGAAATTTAATAGAGTTAATTATACTGCAAAATGATGTGCTTTCTGGTATTGAATATATTTGGTTGCCACATAAAGCTATTGTTATCCTTTTTAAATGTTGTGCCTGTAGGAATACTTAAGAAATACTTCCAACAGGTATGTTTGAAACAAAGAAACTGCTTTGCTGCCAGATGAGTTGCTCAGGCTTATGGCCAAAGGGTGTTTTTGGCAACTCCCAACTGTTAAACTGGTGCTGTTGCGTTAATATCAACTAGGCAGTTGTTGTTCCCAGTTCTGTTTTACTCCACTAATGGTGGTCTCTTTGATTTCACAATTTCATTTATTCTTTACAGAGTTAAAGAAACATCATTGGAAAAGACTTTTATGTAAATTAAATAATTTGCTTTTTCGTAGTGAATTGTGTGCATGTCTCAAAAACCGTAGAAATGTGCATCACAAATTTATTTACTCAATGCATAAACTTCTAGATTGCAAAATTGACAACTCATTTGGTACCTGTGTAATTATGAAGATCTACCCTCCAGAAAATATCTGGAAAAAATGTAATAGCTCAATGATCTTTTTGCATCACTGAGAAATGTGCTGTAGTTTTTTGAAATGTTTTTCAAATTCAGAATTGAAGAACAAACATGAAATCAAGGATTTATTTGGCCACAAGCCTTTAAATGTCTTGCATTATGTACAGTCTGACATGTTTATAGTTGTCAAGACTACACCTGTATTTATTTGTAGTGATGCTGTAATTTGCAAGTCAGTTTTTCATCTGTCATTACCACAAAATAATTTTTTTGTGATACAATGGCGATTATATAGCAATAACTATATTGACTGCTTTAGTGCTTTAGTCCATGAGATACATTAAACATTTTTTGTGCAATATTATTATTGATGCAGAATGGAATGAATTACAGCTGGCATTTAATTTTAGGTGGTTGCAAACAGCACTCACAACTTTGAAATTCTCAGCACAAACCTGTCAAGTCCTGGCTCAGTGTTGATCGTAGGAGAAAAGTTCACTGGCTGCATTCTTCAAGGTCCAAGCATTGTGTTTAACGCAACGGAGGTGAAATCTGAGAATGTGATTTGGGGGCGGTGCCCAATGCCCACTACTGGTTGTAAGTTTGTTGTAGCCAAGTTCAGTTTTAAAATTTGGTGGAGGTTGCAGCAGACGTTTCATAGAATCATTATTGCACTGTTTGTGAATTTATCCTTAGTTTTTTTTACCAGTGATGTTTTATTTCCCAAAATTGTTTTGTAGCAATGTTTCCCTGTTGTCTTTTAGTTTGTGATGTTACGTTTGCTTTATGTTTGTCGAGTATTTAGGAACTTGTACCATATTTTCTGTGTTAGTTGAAATTTCTGCTTTCATTACATGCTAAAGGTCTGACTGAGGTGACTTGTTTAAAGGCTTTTTTAAAAATGGTTATTATACTTGCAACACACAGGCAAAAGACCTGTAGCATATAACTGAGAAGCCCTTGTCTTCATGCTGTCTG
The DNA here is from genome assembly GCA_002778355.1 of Clitarchus hookeri. Lineage (NCBI taxonomy): Eukaryota > Metazoa > Arthropoda > Insecta > Phasmatodea > Phasmatidae > Clitarchus > Clitarchus hookeri. The sequence continues at coordinate 1,832,948 of NQII01000026.1, read as the reverse complement.
TAGAGAAAATTCATGTAGGTAGTGCATCACTGGAGTGGAAGTGGGAATGTTTGATCTGTGACCACAGTGTTTTGTTTTGTACATGTGTGCACGTAGTCCTCATAGGAACGCCCAATGAAGTTGTGGTAAAGTTAGAACCTGTTGTTAGGAGGATGCAATTATTCAATTAATTTGAATTATTTATATTTATATAGTGAAATTTCCTTAGATTGTTATGGGCGGTAGGATAATAATACCACTGCAGTACACATAGCCAGCTATTGAGTCTTTTCAAAAAGCTGAAAAACATATTATCTTTAAACTTTTAAATTTTTGGTTTTATTACAGTTTTTAGTTAATACTAAAGTTCTCTTTAAGCAGAAATGTCTACCTTTGTAAGGTTTGCTTCTCTAGTTATTTCACATTATTGTTTGTCACTGGAGTTGTCTTTGTGTTTGAATTTGAAAATTGCAGTTAGTGGTGTTGGTTTAGATTGGTATTTTTTAAACCATGTTTCAAACATAATGTGCAGTTGATGCAATGATTTATTCATATACAGTGGAGTCTCGGTTAACCATCACCCTTTTAACCGTCAGTTTCTGTTAACCGTCAGTAAACTGACACTACAAGTAAAATAATAAAATTGGATACAAAAAAAACAAACTTAATAAACTAAAAATTAAATAACTTTTTTCTCACTTCATATTAGATCATTGAGTTGAACTATACTGTAATACATATACCCAGTAAAAATTCTGTGCGGTGCGGAATGCGAATGACTCACATTCGTTGTTTATGTACAACCTACTTATGTACTTCGTAGAATCGTTCCGTCTTCCTCACCACCCTACCGGAATTCCTAGACACTCATCCGCCCTCCCATTCCTACAGTCAGTTCAGTAGCGGTTATCACTTAGTCAGCAAGTCATTGTCCTCAGTTTGTTGTCAAAGTGTAGTGTGTTTAAAAATGTCTGAGAAACGGAAACGTGTTGTATTGGGACTTTCTCAAAAACTTGAAATTATAAATTGACTGCGTAAAGGAGAAAGTGCGACGAGTATCACTCCGTTATACGGAATCGGGCGGACGACAGTCAATGATATTAAGAAAGATGCAGATAAAATCAAAAGTCATGTTTCAAAAATGCAAACGACAGACGGAGATGTCAAACTAAGAAAAACGATGAAGCCAGCAAAACTGGACCAACTGGATACAGCAATGTATCAGTGGTTCATTCAAGCCCGCAGTCAAGGGATACCAGTTTCTGGGCCCATAATAATGGCTAAAGCTATCGAGATGAACAAGAAGCTTGATGGGGATCCTTCATTTAAGGCTAGTATAGTATAGGTTGGCTGGATAAATTTAAGGGTCGACATGGCATAAGGCAGTTGGACATATCGGGTGAAAAACTAAGCACTGATAGTACAGTCATTGCAGAATATCTGGAAAAACTAATGAAAGAAATAAAAGATAGAAATTTGGTCAGAGAGCAGGTTTACAACTGTGACGAAACTGGCCTAAATTGGAAAGCACTTCCCGAGAAAACCTTTGCCTCCCTATCAAAAAAATCTGTGCCTGGTTTTAAAATGCAAAAAGACTGCATAACTGTCATGGTGTGTGCGAATGCAAATTGTAGACATAGGTTTCCTTGTTTTATTTGTAAAGATAGAATTTGATGTTGAAAAGTATTGCTTTTTTTGGTAGGATGCCAAGTAATTTTTTTATACAATATTTCCTTATTTTCTTATAAAATAACTACAGTTTAAAAACTTTTTTCAGAAGGGTTTTCCTTAAGAGATTTAATATAAAAATATTTGGGAGCTGAATTTATTTCTTGCATAAAAATATTTTGATCATAATTATTGTTTGATAATCGTTCTCTGCTCGGTTTGTAATAAATAATTGCCACTGCTCTTTCATCTCTCTTTATTAAAACACAACTGAACAAAACCTTAACAACAACAACTTTATACTCTCTGAGAACAAAAAAACAACACTAAAGTTAAACAGGTTTTTCAACATCACAATATAAAACACCCTTCCTCAAACCTGTTTAAATTTAAAAATCAAAAATTAATAAATTCTTAATGCTTTTAAATGGCTAACAAACAAATCTTTCTTAACAGGTTTCGTAAAAATATCTGCAGGATTTCCTATCAAATCAACATATTGTAACACAACTTTAATGTAATGATGATGAACATCAATATGCTTAGTAAGCTTTGAGTTTTCTGCATTCTTAGCAATATTAATACAACTAGTATTATCTTCATAAATAACAAAGTTTGGCTCTGTTACGTTAAATTCCGAAAGCAAATACTTTAGCCAAACCCCTTCCGTTACTGCATGACTTAAGGCCACATATTCAGCCTCTGCTGTTGAGCGACTAACACTACTTTGCTTCTTAGTAGACCAAAAAATTACATTATCAGAAACTTTAAAAATTAAACCACTTATTGATTTACGATCTATTACTTCTGAAGCAAAATCTGAATCAGCATATCCGCAAAGAAACTTAGACTCCTCCTTACACATATAGTGCAAACCATACTCTACAGTACCACTTAAATAACCTAACACGCTCTTCAGTTCCATCCAGACTTTCTCAGTTGGCTTCTCCTGATATCGACTCAAAAGAATGATACTAAACATAACATCTGGACGTACACCACACGCCAAATATAATAGACTACCTACCAGTTCTCGTACGGGCCACTTTTTCTCACCTGTGTACTCATCATCAATCTTAAAATTCACTTTCATCGGAGTACCAATCGGATTACACTCTTCCATATGAAACTTTCTTAAAACCGTTCTCGTGTACTGCTCCTGACTGAGCTTCATCTCTCCTTTTTCATGATCTCACTGAATCTCGAAACCTATAAAATTCCTGGGCGTACCTAATCTCTTCCTTTTCAACTCTTCTGATACGATATCACACAATTTACTAATATCACCCTTCCTTGAAGAGGCGATCAATAAATCATCAACGTACAACACTACATAAGTATATACTCCATTCTCTTTCCTTGTATAAAGACAAATATCATGGTATGACTTTTTAAACTTCAACTTCACCATCAAAGACTCACAACACTTTATTTCAAGCCTTAGGTGCTGTCTTCAGACCATACAATGATTTCTTCAAGCTACATACTTGTCCCTTCCTACACTTAACACCCTTTGGTGGCTCCATGTAAACAGCATGATCCAATTTACCATTCAAAAATGCAGACTTTACATCCAACTGTTCCATATGATACTTCCTCTGATTCACAAGAGACAAGAACGTCCTAATAATCGTAAACTTAGCCACTTGAGCATACGTTTTCTCAGGATCAAAATTTCCTCGCTCCTTAAATCCTCTTGCAACTAACCGTGCTTTGTAAATCTTCTTTCCATTCTCATACTTCATCATAAACACCCACTTCGTATCATTATCACTAGCTCCTCTTTCAACTTCTTTATCTTCCTCTTCGTCTTCAGATACCATTCTAACCATTGTCTTTGTTTCACTTGAAACATTACTATCAACACTAACCATCTCATTGAACACAATATTTCTTGCCACATAAATCCTTCTTCGTTTCTCTGACCTAATCTTATACCCTGTGCCCTTATATCCTATCATAATTCCACACCACGACTTATCAAACCACTTTCCTGTGCGTAAGTTCTCTGGAATCTTTACATACGCTTCACAACAAAAAACTCTTAAATTTCTCACATCTGGTACCTTACCATAAAGCAATTCATATGGTGTTTTGTCCTTAATTGCAGAAGTTGGGCTCCTATTTCTCAAATAATTCGCACAATACACTGTCTCACTCCATAACTCATATTTCACTTTACTCTCTTTCAACATAGAGCAGCTGTATTCATCAAAGTCTCATTATATCTCTCTGCCACACCATTATGTTGTGGGGTGTACGTCTCGGTGTACTGAATCTTAATACCAGACTCCTGACAAAAATTTTTCATCTCTTTACTTGTATATTCTCCACTATTATCACATTGTAACATCTTTATGTGACTACCAGTTAAATTCTCAATGCGTGCCTTATACTCTTTGAACACCTCAAATACATCACTTTTTCTTTCAATGACATACAGTACTAAAACGAGAAAAATCATCTATAAAAGTCACCACATAGTTTCCTCCATTCCATCCCCTAGGACTATTCACTACTGTTACATCAGAATGCACTATTTCTAACGCACTCCTGCTCCTCAATCATTTTCCATTAAAAGGAAATGCTCGTCGTTTTGCTTTAAAACAAATATTACAAAATTTTACGTTACAATTAACATCAGTGCAATCAAAACCATCAACGACGTTACAATTTTTCATTTTCTTTAAAGTATCATAATTAAGATGGCCGTATCTTTTATGCCACGTGTTCATGCCTACTTTACTTGTACATAAATTCGTCATTACACCAAATTCTTTAGTAACAGTGCATATTACTTCATACATTCCATTTGAATCCAGAACACCTGTATAAAATGGATAACCCTTCCCACGAACAAATACGACTTTGTTTCCACAAAATATAACATCTGTACCAGCTTTAGCAAATTTTCTGACAGATAACAAATTATTTCTAAGTTCAGGCACATAATGTACATTCGTAAATTCTACAGTTACTTTATCTATACCCATTTAAAAAACAATGAATTGTACCAACTTCATATGCTAGCATCTGTGCACCATCTTTTGCACAACCTACTGGTTCAGGTTTCTTTAATTTAACACTTATAAAACAAATCATTCCTATTTACACAATGATTATTTGCACCAGAGTCTACATACCATATAATTTCTGCTTTAACAATTTCCATTTCAGCACGATAGCCCTGAGACTTTATCTTCTCAACAACATTGAAACTAGCTTGAGCCATACTTGCATTTATAAAATTTACACCTTTACCACCAGAATTCTTATTCTCTTGATTACGAGAATTTCCAAAATTTCCACCACAATTACCCTTATCTTGGTTTTTCTTATAACATTTAACTTTAACGTGACCAATACCATTACAATTATAGCACCTCTTCTGATTCTGTGAATTTATTACTCTTGTAGTATTTAGCAATATGTCCCATCTCATTACACTTAAAACATTTAACATCACGTTTCACATAACCACTGGACTGTGCAGAAGACTGAGATGACTTTAAATTTAAATTCTTAACTGCCTGACACACTTCTACAGTTGAAGCTGACTGATTGCCACGTTCCCTCTCATCTACATTTCTATTATACTCAAGTAACAACTTTAACAGGACAAATTCCATTGTCAACATCTTTTCACTAATTACATCGAAAACCTTGGTAATCACATCATAACTTTTTGGCAATGATAACAATAAATAACTCACTGTTTCTGTGTCCACGATCTTTTCATCTGATGCACGTAGTTCTTTCACCAGATTATCAAAGTATTCCAGATATTTCATCAGATCACCACCATCTTCCAATTTGAGTTCCAGCAATTTTCGTTTGATCATCAGCTTACCAGTAGCTCCTTACCTTTCATATACACAAGACAAGTTCTCCAAACTTGACTTTGCATTCACTGCTACTTCTGCCTACCTGATCTGTGCATCACTTAAACCACTGACAATAATAGCTTCAGCACGTTTATTCTTCTTACCCCATTCAGCAGTAACAGGCTCCGGAACATCCAATTCAAGCACATCAGACAAATCTTTTGCATCCAAGATTGTCATAATTCGACACTTCCATGTTTAAAAATTCTTACCATCAAACACTGGAACAGCAACCTCCAGTTTTATGGATTCCATTTTGCATAAACCATCACATGTAAGCGCCTTCAGTTCACAAATATTTCATTAAAAAGATCACAATTTTTCCATTTATCATTACAAACCAGCATAACCTTCCTCTAAACCATGTTCTGCTACCATGTTCGATAATCGTTCTCTGCTCGGTTTGTAATAAATAATTGCCACTGATTTTTCATCTCTCTTTATTAAAACACAACTGAACAAAACCTTAACAACAACAACTATGTACTCTCCGAGAACAAAACCACAACACTAAAGTTAAACAGGTTTGCCAACATCTCAATGCAAAACATACATCAGTTAACAATTATGAGAGTTGCATTAGGGATATGCCGGATATGCATCTGTTTGGGATTGCAAACTATGTGTAAATAGTAAAATTAAAAGTTTAGCTAGTTTTCAACATAAAAAGGCAACTGTTGTTATTTAAAGAAGACAATCTTATTTGGTATCACTAATTTCTGAATTATTGGCATACCAGTTGAACTGAATGCTCTAAAATAAAATAAACACTTTGAATGTTATTGGTAAATTGTATGTAGGAGAATTCTGAATTATTTGGAAAATTCACATATCAACTTCAACTTATTACTGTTCATAATGATTGAAACATGGAAATGAATTAAAATATGGTTTTGGTTTTCACAGAAAGTGTTTGTTTTGCAGCACTGAAGAAATTAAAAAATTATTCAACATTTTGTAATTTGGAAACCAAATTTGTTTTTGTCCACATTGTCTGTGCAGAATGATCTAAGTGCAGAGTTGGCCCCATCAAGTTATCATAAATTGGAAATCTTTGAAAATTTGCTCTAATTTTCCAGGAGAAGGGAAAAATAATACAATTTAAGTATTTTTTAAAGAGTTTTTTAATTATTAGTTATATTAAAAATACATTTGACAAATGAGCCACAATAGTTTTGAAGAATAAATATTCTCAAAGGTTACTTGAATTGAGAATGTGTTTACTTTTCCTATGTTGTTCGAGGTCCACGAGATGATTTTGTAACCATTTGTGACATATCTACTTAGACATGCTACCATATATACACATGAAATAACCGCAAAATATTTGCAAAGATATTGTTACTGAAAATCACAAGATATTTTTGTGCTGTTGCCTGTTTTATCAATTTTTTTTAAATTTTTATTTTTATTGGAGAATTACAATTAAAGGAAAAAGATTATTCAACATTACAAACACATTATAAATGATGACAAATCTTTTAAAGCATGGATAAAAATTTGCAAGGTTTCAAGCCCAAATCTCTTAATAAAAAGTAATGTACAGACTAGGCACTAAATTGAGCCTTTCAAAGCCTGCAACAATATTAGATCATACACTAGGTAATGCTGCAATATGAGACAGGTCAATAAATACCAATAAATGAGTACATAACATTTGCCAATTTATATGTTACGTACACAAAACTTCAAAAGGTAAATTGGCCAATGATCACCATCATAATTCTTACAAAATACCCTAGCCAAAACTACTAATAATAAGGACACGTAATGTCATGAGACAGTAAAACCTGAAAGACCTATTTTTTTTTGGGCCTAAAATTCAAAATTAACAGTATCATTTTTCATGACACCAAAAGTGAAAGCCAGGGGACAGTTTTCCTTTTGTCACAAAATACATTTTGAGAGTGCCAAAATCATTTGCGAAGTGCAATAATTTTATGTGTGCAGGGATTCTAACATTAAAATTATCAATCCGAGATGTGGGTCTACAGCATATCCCGTCATGACTAAATATTTTAAGTGTGGGCCCATTTCACTGTTTATGTTCAATTGGACGTGGAGAATGGTGACCAAAGCTGAAGTGTCAATCCAGAGGCGTTCTCCATCTGATGTCAGTGTTCACAAAAAGATTTTGAAATGAAATTCATAATTTACAACAACGCTCATCAGGTCCTGCACGAGCCGTGAAGCAGCAAACAGCAGATTCTACAACTCATTACACAGAGACCAGGTTTCAAAGGCGGAACAAAACTACACTTTTGAAAATGCTATTTAATCAGTACCAGCTATATGTACTTAATCATCACCACCACGTGTGAGTGCAAGCAAGAGTAGAAACTCCCTAGCTACCTATCAACCATCTACCAAACTTTTTCCAGCAGACGTCCATTGAAAAGTGAGTTTTAATTGCAACAACATGACCCACCTTGGTCCTGATAGATTTGCACATGTGCGGAGGAGGCAGTGGGGAAGGTCAAAGAAGAGAATAAGAAGGATTAAAAAGTGCAAAGAGTGATTAAGTCGCGAACTTACATCAGCAGTAACCACCTGATTTTGGAAACGCACCACCAGTTTAAATTGCTGTGCTTGGTGCACGTTATTATTGTTTAGTGTGTTTAGTAAAAAATAAAGTTAATATTAACTGACTATAGTTAACTATGTAGGTTTGTATAGCCAGCAAAATTATTCAAGTTGTCTCATGTTGCCTTCATTGTTCATTCGATAACTAATGAGAATATCATGTTTTGACTAGAAGTAGAAAGTGCATGTACAAACCTTTACTGCCATATTTCTGCTCCTAGCAACATTAAGTTGAAGTAAATTTGGTGTTAGTGTAGCATGCATAAAAGCATGTTATAGTCCATACTGTATAAGAAGGCCACTTACTGACAGGTCTGTGAAAGTAGCGCCACTTTTTACATCTGACTACATCTGACTACATATCCTTCCGCCATCAGCTGGTCCTTCAAGTCGGGGCTGTATTTTTTATCAACACGTTGTCAGCTAATCCAGTTGCCATTGTACTGTATGCTAAACAAATTTTAAGATATTTTAAGACTGACATCTGTCTAGAAAAATAAGTATGTTATAAAAGTAAAAATATAAAATGTTGCAAATAATTAAATATTTGCTAACTTTTTTTAATTTGTCCGAGATAGTGAATTTGGGTTAACAATTGCGAGGCGGTTTGTTGTATCTATTATCACACTTTGGACGTTATAGCTAATATATTCGAGTTGGAAATATGTGACATGGAAAACGTTAGAATTGCTTAAAAACTATTCACGCGTGTCTCACTTTCTACGGAAACAAGGAGATGGGTTTTGAGAGAACAATATGGCATATAATTTACGTAGACGAACGATTACAGGCTGAATATAAATTACTTGTACTCCAAATCGTTATACATTAAATATATGTTACTTTAAAAATTAGGCAGAGCTCGTGGAAAAATATAACTATTGGCATCTGTTTGTAAATTTGTTATATATTGCACAGTAAAGTGGTTCATTTCTGGCTGGTAATACCTCACATAATATCCGACAGATGGCCCTCACAGCACGTCACTGCAAAGTTTGAGCCGCTGTTTTTGGATAACATATAGCGTCTTTTTTAAAGTTGATTGTTCTTATATTATGGGCTGGAAATATATTTCAAATTCGTGTCGTTTCGTCAAATTATTAGAAAAAGTAATTCAACAACAATATTATGCAATATTTCTGTATGCTTTTGGAATTAATATCAAGGACGTGTTGAAAGCGAGATTGGAGAGGGATGATACGATGTGCAAAAGCTTTCTGAAGTTAGCACAACTTCAGAAAACTTTTCCACGTCGTATCGTTCTATTGTACATTTAATTTTGAACACATATACATAACTACATTATCACAAAGTTTAGTTTTTAACACTAAAAACCGTTTTGTGACCTTGTAAAATAAAATGTATTAATAAATCTAAGAACTCTTTCTTATCCGCGTATTTTCTGCTTTTCTGATGTGCATCGGCAGTGCACTCAGAATAGCCAACGTCATTTTAACTTTTGTTCGTTCGTGCATCAGCTGATACAGGATTTTCTAAATGGCACTTTGTTTGTTTCGTATTCATCAAGTTGCCACTCACTGACTGTCAGAAAGTGGCCTTCTTATACCGTATGGACCATATATATTTTACATCCCATCACTTGCAGACGTAATTAAGATGCACATAGTCAGTAGAAGAATATTTCTATAACATCTCAGTATTACTTTGTAGAGGAGATAAATCTGCTAGTTAGCGTAGTTTTCCGTATGTATCAGTGAAATTCAACTACTGATGTTTTTTTTCTTTGCAGCGAGTTTAGAATGGGAAGTTATTGATAAAGAAACAGTGATTAACAACATACTTTTTTAGATTTCATTTTCCATTGTCTATAATACAATAACACCAATTTTATCATGCAGTATGTTCCAATTATAGGGTACTATACATATAAGAGTATTTGATTACTGTAAGAATGTGGTAATTTTTTTTTGGTGTATGATTATTCATATTCAACTCTAGCTCAAAACTGCTTAATTTGTCATTGTTTTGAGAGGAATGAGTGTCTAAAATAGTTTGTCGTGAACATACAAAAACAAATATACAAGTGGGCTGCAAGAAGCTAGTAATTTCTTAAACAAAATTATAACAGATTAAAAAAATAAATAGGTTAATTTGAGAAACTGCAGAGGCAGAAGTTACGTCACAAGAAAGCATAAGACATTCTGCTAATATTGCTCAGGTATCCAAACCCTGCAAAGAAAATTTTAGTGTGTGAATTAGACTTTAGATGACATGACTGCAGAAATTCATGGCATGGAAGATGCAAAAGTTGGAAGAAGGAAATGGCACTGGAGAAAAAATATATGAAACTGGTAAATGGTGAAGAAAGCAGTTTTACCATAAGTAGCAAACTCTAAAAAAATGATGTGGTAATGCAACATCAGAATAGAGTTATTGCTGCTTGTTTACATTTTCCGTGTTGGAGAACCTGGTGTAAAAGCCACTGATGTGTCTGAAGAAAGTTTTGATTTGTGAAGGTACTGGATTCCATGTTAGTTATGAATATTCTTTCATCTTCCTCCTAGTTCTTTGCACATACTGTAGTTACTTTTCTGTCACCAACACCAGTAGATGCAATGTTTAGATTGTAGCAGCGCACAGTTTACAATTACTATTTGCATGGTGCTTGTGGCGTTCCTCTGAGGGCTGCGAAGTGTGTTGTGTGCATTGTGCTGTCAACAGGCACCGTAACAGATCACTGTTACCACGAGCCTTGCATGCGGCACGGGAAGTGTATCTCACGGCAGGACAGGTACGAGTGCGTGTGTGCTGCTCGATACCATGGCAACAACTGTGAGAATGACAATGGTGAGGCATCACACCTAGCTCTCTACCTCACTTAGAGAAACAGTAGCTTGTTACTGTCTGCATTTGTAATGTCTTGTTTTTGCATGTTTTCATTATAATATGCTTGCTTTGCTTGAATGTTTTGTAGGTGATTATATTGTTTAATGTAGTATCAGATTTACATTACATATTGATATGATTAATAATAATGTTACTTAACATTTGGTATTATAATGTTATCATCTGCAAAAAAAAAACATTTTTTTCTGCTCTTTGTAACTTTTGTGATTCCATAATAGACTTCACATAAAATGCAGTTGCGTACTGAGGTATTGCTTGTGAAGCAGTAGTAGTCTCTTTACTATCCTAAACACACATGTATTTTATGAGTGGTCTTAGTCCATTCTTGCTTGACTTACATACATCAAGCAGTAAAATAATTTGCTAAGGTATGTAAGAGTGGTACTAACTTGAACCTTTTTTACGGTTTTATCTTCTTGATAAAATTTGCACAATATAGGATTTGAACTAAATGTGAATTCACCTCTAGAATATGCCAAGTATGAATATGTATACTGTTCTTTGCAATAAGTGTGATTAATTTTTAACTGCATACACACATGAAAAATCTGAATTTTTTATAACTAGTACTAAATTAAAATTTATGAAGCCGGTAATTCCAATTTTCAGTAAGACATGTATTTAATTTTTTAGTCAGTTTTGAAATAATGTAATTTTGTTAATTTTAGAAACAAGAAAATTTCCACTTACAATGGTGACTTACCGTTAACTTCTCCATCCATCAGCAGGTGGAGTATTAATTTGAGCCTTTCAAATTTACAACTTGAATTAATAGATTTCTTAATTTGTAGTTATTGCACCTCCTTAGCTATTAAATATCTACATGAATTCAGTGTTTTATCTTTTTTTATATCAGGTTCCCCTTGTCAGCAGAATGGAGGTAATATTTGCCGTAATGGTGGACGTTGTGAAGAAAATGAGATGGGTGATTATATATGCGTATGCATCAGTGGATACACAGGTACACTGCTGTTTTATTTTTTTTAAGTTGTAAAAACACTGTTCATAAAATGAGTTGTAATTTTATGTCGGAAATTAAGTCAATAGTGTGAAGGGATCATTGGGGCTTGTAATGACGCAATATTCTTAATTTTTTGGGACACGGATTTAAAATTCTTTCGTGCTTTGGAAAGCTTCGTAATATTTTATCAGGTTTCAAGTTAAAGCCGGGGTGGTTCATTTCCCGAGATATTATTGTTTATCGAGTGTGCTTTTGAAGGTTATCGGAAGGACATCTGCTGTTTACGTTGTAACATGAGTCCGTTTACCTTCTAGTTTCGAAAGTTGTTGTTTTGGTTATGCGTCAGCACGTTCGCGACGCAGTTGAGAGTACGATAACATGTTGTGAGCGCGGGACACAGCGTAGTAGGGGGGGATAGGCCTGCCTAATATATACTGGTGGTGCCTATCGCAGAGAGAGAAAGTAACCAACCGTCGAAGAAGATGCATCGGGCGTGAGAAGACGCATCAGGCGTGAAGAATTTCACCCACACCGGCAAGCACCCGTGACCGTAAAATCTTTTGTTCACATTTCTTTTTCAGTTTAACGTCACTTAAATTCTATCAACTTATTTCCGCCGGTGTGGGGGGTCGTTAGGGTGCCAGGAGGGAACGAACATCCCTCCTGCCTTCGTAACTTAGTCTTGCGANCCGTGACCGTAAAATCTTTTGTTCACATTTCTTTTTCAGTTTAACGTCACTTAAATTCTATCAACTTATTTCCGCCGGTGTGGGGGGTTGTTAGGGTGCCAGGAGGGAACGAAAATCCATCCTGCCTTCCTAACTTAGTCTTGCGATGCAAGTTTGAGACATTAATAAACTGTAAACGACTGTGGCGCTGCTTTCTGCACTGGTATAACTAATTGTGAAAGTTCGTACTCTGCAAACTGGAAAGTCGTCTGTGCATTGTAAAACTTCAATGATAAATAAAGTATAAAGCAAACTGATCTGGAACTTCTTCTTTTTAATTAATCGGAGTCACCTGGTACTGAGTCTCGTATTCTACCTATGAGCAAGCCGTGGCAACGTAAACATTCGGCAGTGTAAACATTCGGCAGTGTAATACTTCCGGAACGTTACAAAATGGCGCCCAAAACTGTGCGGCTGCATTATTATAAATACGGAAGTAACGAGGCCGGAACATTACAGGCTTTGTCAATACTGAGATGTAAATTGAAATTGCATCCCACAAATTATTTCTAAAGTTAACCTATTAGTAATTAACTTATTAAGTAATTCATTTGGTACACCATTTTATGTATAATGCAATAAATTTAAAGGACATATGTATTTGAATGCTAATCACTAACTGCAAAATGGTGACTGTGTACTGTAATTATTTTCAGATTCTATTGGAAGTTTCCATAATGTTTTTGTGACATACAAACAGCAATTTTTTTATTTATTGGAAAAATATTTTGTGTTCTTGGAATAACTGTTACCAACACCTATTCTCTGTTGAGTTTATACAGATTGTCCTTTTAACAACATGTTGACGTGAACCGCACGCTCACGAGTCCTTTTGCCCACTGACTGCCGCAGTATGCCCACACCAGACGCACCACACCGACAGGCTTGTGGGCACGAGTGCATTAGTGTTTAGTATTTATTCAGTTTATTTCGTCAGTGTATTTGAAAATAATGTCAGTGTGTAATTCATTTATAATTTGTTTTGTCATCAGGAGACAATTTGCCCAGCCACAGCCAGAGACATGTGACATTCTACATTTGGCAATGCTGTGGCTGGTGCAATGAAAACATTTAGAATAAGTATTATCATTTTTATTATGTATTTGTGTAATTGTAATTATGTTTTGTTGTGTTAATTTAGTTCATATCATTTTTCATCCCATAATCATCTTTTAGTGTATATTATGTTTCACTGTACCACCGCATGGCGTTGGCGGCGTCAAGGCGGCGGAAGCCGACGCACATTTCCGGCAGTAATCGCCAGGACTTGGATGAGCACAGACGTCAAGCTCTCCCACGCCGCAGAAGCACTTGCAAAGACATCATCTGTTGAATAGTATCCAGTCGCATCCACATCATCATAAATCATTATCATCATATATTTTATTATTTAACTTGCATAGTGTCGGGGGGAGAGCGACGTGATTATTTATCGGGAATCGTACAGTGCATCTCGAGACTCAGGTTATAAGACCACGTGGTCGCTTGTAGTTCCGGGCCATTCAGGCCACGTGTCTCTGTATAGTTGAGTGTACATAACGGGGTAATAAATACCTTAACAACCAGCACCACTGTTTTTATTGATGATCAAGTATGGCGTGCGAGGTGGCCCACAACCTCGGCAACGTGTGTATGACGGACTGTTTACCAGAGTCCCTAGGCTGTCGGCCGAACGACCCTACATCTCATCAGCTCACCGCAGAGCTGTGGCGCCGGGCGCACACATATTACTTCACAACTCTGGAAACACAGCAGGTCAAGTTGGCTTTATCGTCGTAGCCAAGCTTGGTCACGTCAATGTTTATAGCCTTAACTGTCTACTACTTGATGAATATAAGACGTTTAGAATGGCAGTGTTTTACATTTCTGTAATGATGTTCCAAGTCATTAAAAAATTGTGTCCAAAAAGCAGTCCTACATGAGAATGGCTTGTTCCTTAAAGAGTACATCCTGTCAAGGATGCTGTGTTGTTTTCAGCCAAACTTGAACTATTTTAGCATCAATCCAGTCTTTTCATTCTATACATGTGAGGGCATTGGCCAGAGAACTTAACATGTTTTGCATAAGTTTTATAGGTCAGCGAGTACTCAAAAATCAAGCTCGAGCCGAATATCTGTTTGTGGCTTGAGTTCAGCTGAAAATTTTTTTCGGGTTCAAAAAATTGGTGTTTATATATCAATGTCAGGCCATTCATTCGCCAACTCATGAGACTATTTTTTTTTTTACTGTTTACGAAAGAAAACAAAACATTGTTTCTAAATGAAATGTAAATATTTAAAAGGTAGGAGTGACCCGGTAAACAGATTCCTCAGAAATAGAGATATGAATATTGATTAGTAGCAAAATTAGCCTAACATGCAGCACCTGAAGATACAGTTTGTTAAATGCTTGCTAGAAAATAAAACATTCATTTACGACACAATATTTTAAAAAGTGGATGTATTATGGTCAAAATTATTTCTCAGAAACACATATATGAACACAGATTCTAGTCAAAATTAGAATGAAACCAGGGTCATGAATCAGCCTAAGATGCAAACAGTTTGTTAAAAAAATAATAAGATTATTCATTATTGTTTTTAGTAAGGCACAAAATCAAAATTTTCTCAAAATTTGCTTTAATTTAAACAGCAAAATAAATTAATGCTTTGTGAAAATACAAAATAATTGTGTAACATTTACATGTGAAGTAATAACAGTGTATTTGTTTCAAGTGATCAATTGTGATAGTTTGTACTGAATCAATCGTTCATCGGAATTACATTTAATAGTACCAAGTGAGACGTTAAAACTCAAAATAGTATTTTTTTAGGTTATTGGGGAATTTGTTGAATTAAAATTGCTGTCGAAAGTTTTTGATATGGCAATATAATTTACAAAGGGACAAATTTACATTTTTCATAATGTTAGCATGGCAGTGTGCAAGTATTAAAATACAACTATAAAGAGAATACATGTGCCTTAAACATACAAATACCATCAGACAAGAACAATGGTCCAGCGAAGCTAAATGTTTTGCATACCTCAATACCTGTTGAAGTACATCAATTACTTCGATATGTATCGATTGTAAACAAGGCTGGAGGTCATGTCATGTGTACTTTGTTGAATGTATAAGTTGTAGTTAAAGTGTAAGAATAAATATAGTTGTTCTGAAAGACTGTGTTCATCTTCTTACAAAATGAAACTACCTGAACAATAGCATCGGCAGAGAAAAGCTAAATATTCCATGATGAATTGGTTATTTCAGTAAAAAGCTAGCTTTTATGTTTGAAAACAGGAATAAACAATCAATTTATATAGTGGAATCTTTTTTTTTTTTTTACTTTTCTATAACCTACAAATCCCGTACACACATCGTAAATTTATTTAACCAAAAGTTATTGGGTTTATGCTGTCAAATGGTTGGGCTGATGCAAAATATGGCACACCCCAAAAATGTTTTACTTCTATCATTTGCAGAATAGTTATTTTTATGTTTTTTTTAAAGTAGATTTCTATTCTGTGAGGAAATCATGTTGGTGATGCACGTCACTGCTTTATTTTATACTTTCATGTCAACTGTCTCTTTTGTATGCATGTACATATGGAGTGATAAGTATTTTTTTAAATTGAACTGGCATATATCAGCCATTAAAATAACATATATACATAAAACTCAAGCATTTCAATTTAATATTTTGCTGAACGAAAGTTAATTGTGCACGTAATTTGTAGTTTGTGATACTGTATTACATTTTAAAAATCACAAAAAAATTAGGGTAAAATAAAAAAAAAGTAGTAAAAATTTACGAAAGATACCTTATCAAAACTGAATAAATCATGAACATTTTTACAGAAAACAGGATCTATTTATTCACAAATGAAATAATATTTTAAAAGTTATGAGTGTTCTGTTAAAATTATTCCTTTGAACTACAGATATATTTTTTAAATGCAATAAAAGTGCATGAACTCGAGCTTGAACTTGGGGACTTTTCAGTAGGCTCTCTTGGGCTCGGCTTGAAATCTCGCAAACCTCTAATACATTTTTACTTGAAAATAATACTGAGAAATGTAAGTACTGAAACTGTACTTACAATACTATTTCCATTTAACCAATTGGAATTTTTTAACACAATGAGCAACTTGGTAAAAAGTTTTGCTGCTTCATGAATGTCTAATGTTGTGTGTATGGTGTGTGTTTGTCAACTCCCCCCACCCACCAGGCGTTGCATAGTGGCACGTTGCTTTCATTGCCCTACTTGGTATATTTCCTGGCCACCCCAGTCAAGCCAGTGACATTACAAGAAGTGCCGTGGTGCTCATGTTTCCTCTGTATGCCCTCTGCACAACTCATGCTTCAAGGAAGGAATGAACACTAACGCGACCCCATGATGCAGCCAGTGACTTGCGGTACATCAACCACTATGCACCTCTTGTCACTGGGCATTTAAGGAGTAGTGAGCCAGCTCTCAGGCTTATTCTCTTGACCATTGTGTTCATTTGTGTTCCATTCAGCTGCATTTTGCTCTGCTAATTACGCACCGCAGGTCATGTGTTTGGTGCCATAAGCTTGGATGGCAGTCTTGCTGGAGTTGATTAAATTATTGTGGTTGTGGTCTGATCTTAGAACAGGCCTGGGACAGTGTACGTAATAAAACCCTGTGCTCTGGCTACTTGGCAAGTGGTTATTCATTAGATAGTTCTCTTGTTCGGATGCTGGGAGTGCTTAGAAACACCCCATTCAGGAACAGGGAGTGGGATGAAGACTCTGTCTGCCCCTTCCCGAAGGATGGGCAAGTATTCTGAAAGTAGTAAAACTGTAAGCGTTAAGAGTTGTGCCTTTGATTACTGGTGCTGATGGAATGCTGGATCTGTGCACAAGTGCATCCCAGAGCTGTCGGTGTGCCTTCGTGTCTCGGTGTTGGCAGTGTGCTGGATCTGTGCGGAAGTGCATTCCAGAGCATCCTGGATCATGAGGCGTAACGTGCCACCATGTGTAGGAAACCAACAGACTGTTTGATTGTGCCTTTACATCCCAGAGCCCCTGACATGCTGAATCGTGAGGCAGAACATGCTGACGTTGGGTGGAGGTGATCATAGGCTGTTCGGGTTGTGCCTTTGTGTCCCCATGCTGATGATGTGTTGGATCTGTCTTATAGCGCATAGCAGAGTCACAAGTGTGGTGGATCGTGAGGAGTATGCCTAAGAGGCCCAATGCTCAGGAAGGAAGGGACATGTGCGACATAACTGATGAAGGCGAAGGTGTTGTCATGGTTCCCTAAGTCCCTAGATGCCTAAACAATGCTGACCTGGCAGAGGACATCAACATTACTGTAATGAGGGCGGACACAATGTCCTGGCCCTGCTCTGTCAAGGCATTTTCAGCAGATCTGGACAGATGTAGGTCTTACTGCCCACATCAGCTCGACAGACCACAGAGACTCAGAGTTTGGTATCAACAACTTGAGGGCCATGCAACGGTAGTTGGCTCAGGCGGCAAGGGAAGCCATGAGTTGATGGGCCAGGCCAGGTTTCGTACACCTAATGAGATGGGGAATAGGCCAACGAGAGACTGTTGCCAGTTCACCTCGCTCCCCCAGTCTCCATAAACGGAACTAGAGCTGTGCCGATTCCAATCAATCAGCTTCTGCAGATATAGGAACTGCTGATGATTTTCCTCTAGGGGAGAATGAAAGAAGGCATGTGGAGGGGGGAGGGAATGTTTTCACATCCTCTCCCATTAACAAAAGGTGTTGGAGGAGGTGGGGGTGGGTTGGTAAAGGGGTCTTTCCACTGACTTTGTTTGGCTAGCAAGATGTCATACCTGACCACAGTGGGGGGTGTCTGTTAAACCGCAGGCTGTGGAAAATGGTTGTGTGGTGTGAGTCAAGCCAATCCTCCAAGCCTGTGTTCTGGAGATCAAAGACCCAGCAACGAGCATCGAGCATTGGTGCACTTGACACACACACACAATGTGGATTTCCTGTCTCAAAAAATATTTGTAACTTTGCCTTTTAAATTTTAACATTTCTATTTTAAGTTTATCAACGGAATGTGTTATTATTTTTTGTGACATGTTGCACTTATTCACACAGCAAACTAGATGTTGAAGTCTGGATGGAGATCAAGTTTGGATGTAGATCAAGTCTACATCAGTTTTTTATTTTGGTTAATTTTGAAAAACAATCCATACAGGTTACATTGTTTTTCAGTTTGACTTGCCTTCCCACACTTTATTAAGATTATAAAGTACTGTACGCATGTAAATTTGATATATCAGTTTTGTATATTATTCCAAGACAAGTGTACAGTTATGTTTCTTTCTATAGTAAACATAGAAAGTGTTCCTTTCAGATTCGTTATAACGAGGTTCTAATGTATCTAAGAGTTCATTAGTAACTTTTTAATTTTATGTTAAAAATTAATTCTGTAATGGTTATTAATTTTTAATCTTACTGTTCTTGAACAAAAATTTTTTATACCAACCCAAAGCACAAAATCTTAATTAGCCTACATTTATTTTTGAAAGAATTAGGTTTAAAAGTACATATTTTGAAATTAACATTAATCCTATTTCTGGTTGACCCAATGCATATACTTTATAAAAACAATCCACCATTTTTGTTTCAATTCAATACTTGACTGTAAACATCAACGAAACATGTAAACAAACTTATGCATGCTTTCTCTTTTTTGTGATCAAAAATAAGTATTTTTATGAATATACGCCATCTTTTATTTTTGTCTTCACTTGAACTCTCTTGGTTGGTTGTATTACTCTAGCCTATTTATTTTTTGGACACTTTAAATTGAAATAAGTTAAACATTGCTTTTAATTGTGGTACACTTCACCAATTCCATTGTTTGAATATAATAGTAACCTAAATTCATCTTAAATATAAGCAAAAAGGTTTTTCATACATCAGCAGCATAATTTTGTGAATCAGCACAGCTCTAAATAGAACCTTGGCCACTTCCGACACGTGGGAGGACCGCCTTGTCCAGGTTGACCTTACTGACTGGCTGGCCGGCCCCTTACCAGCGGATGGAAGAGCAGGTGGAGGGAGAGATAACTGTGTACCCTCATCACGGTGGGTAGATTCCATAAGAAACAACTGATTGGAGAAGCAGGACATATTGTTGGCCAAGGTATGGAGTGTTTGTGGATAATGGGGAGGAATTTCACAAGAGGCTGGAATGCCAATATGGAGACATCACCAGAAATATGGAAATGTCCAGGGACCTATATGGCAGACTCCAGGAAGTTTGAGAGGAGAATGAGTACTTCATCAGGAGGAAGGCACAGTTATACCTTTGCTTGGTGCCTATTGGAACAATCAGAGAAGTCCTACATCTGATTGTGGAGTTGATGAGAAAGGACCTATGGTCCTTTTTCCAAGTGTCCTCAACCCCAGGATTTAGAAGAACTGCTGAGAAGAGCTTGATGTCTTGAGAGGGCCCACAAGCTACTACCATGTAAGAAGAAGGAAGATGCGAGTAGACTTATCTAGGTCAGAAACACTGGAGGGTCTTGGAGGACAGGATGTTGGGTATGCAGGGAAGAGGGGCATTAGAAAGGAAAATGCCCTGCCCCACCTTACGAGAAGGGAGGGAGAACACCAGCCCAAATATAGGGAAACCTGTCAGCATCCAAAACCAGTACCACCGAAGGAGTCTGTGAAATACGTTGCCATGCTTAGAGAGGAGACAGAAGGGAATTAAGTCTCCCGCATTCTGGGGAAATGTAAAGAGGAGGGAATACCTTGTCCTTCTGGACTCTACAGCAACTGCACATTTTGTCAGGGCAGGAATACTGACCCCAGTGATGGAAAAGGAGACTCAAGACACAACAGAGACCATTTTCTTGGCCCAGGACAATATTACCCTCTTCGCGGTAGGGAAGATGAAATTGACTATCAAGATGGGAGAAAAGGCAGATGGGGTAGAAACAAAGTTTCTAATTATTAAAGACCTGAAAGAGGAAGTAATTCTTGAGAAGCCGTGATTGGTGCAACTGGAGGCAGTGTTAAACTTCAAGGGGAAGTGAGTCTACTCAAGAACACAGAAAAGGAGGTCCCTGTACTGTATACCAGCCTGAACGGGACCAACATGAACAGAGGACACTGCAGAACTGTGAGGGATTCTAGAAAAATATAAAGAATTTCTTTGAAAAAGGACCTACTCTGACAAATGTGCACTTGCCAACGTATAATCAGGGTAAAGATATATGTACCGGTCTGGTCCCGGCAGAACAACACAAACCTTTACCAAGGGAACACCGGGGATGGAACTCGCAATCTCCACGTTAAACCTCGAGGCAGAGCCATGGACTCTTAACCCATCCAAAAACCAAGGCAGCGAGCCCCAAACTCACCCATGGAGCAGCTGCAGGACTGCAGTAGGAGAATGCCTGGGATGATATTTGGAAGGCCAAAGAAGAAGATAGACCGGTCTGGATGAACCTTCCTGGAAAAAGGAAATTAGGTAGCAGTATCAGAGTCAGCAAGGCATTAGTCCTGCGAAAAGGCAAAGGAAAGGGGGCCAAAGCAGCAGCACAAACCCTGCTCCCCTATTCTGCCCTTCTATGCTCCAGGTATCTGGTTATAAGAACCTTGAAGAGGCCGAGGAGTGATGGAGACAGCATCTTGGAGAAGGTGGTAACGCTCCTAGCAACATTGCCCAAGAGCTGGATGGCAATGCTCTGAGCAGAGGTGTCATCCCAGAGGTGCCCTGAATCCACCCCTAGAGGATGAGGTGGAGGTCTGGGAAGAAGAGCTATGACCCTGTGAATTTCCCTTCAGGGAATATCTGCTTAGGGAAAGGACTACGTGGGTGGCCATCTGTGGTCACTCCATCCTGTGGAAACACCGGCATTGGGGTGGGTGTTGGTGGTGTTGGTCCCACTCCCAATTTTTGCTCACCTGTGCTATGTTAGTGAGTATGCAAGAGCAAAGCTGGCATCGGGTGAGGCAGGCTAACTGTGAATGACCGGTGTGCCAAATGAGCTATTAATCTGTTCCCAACTGGAAGCATAGGCTAACATATTGTGTACTAGGGATTAAGCTAGGTTAAGAATTTCATTGATGTGAATATGTGTTAATTATACTAATGACAAGCCATTTGGTATAAAAATCTTTTTTTTTTTTTTTTGTGATGTACAGAGTGCAAAATTTTAACAAAGGAAAAAATGTGTGTGTGTGTGTGACACAAACACACACACACACACACACACGCACGCACGCACGCACGCGCGCGCGCGCGCGCACACACACACACACACACACACACACAGAGAGAGAGAGAGAGAGAGAG
>NQII01000026.1:1597841-1810939 GCA_002778355.1 Clitarchus hookeri | reverse complement strand
GAGAGAGAGAGAGAGAGAGAGAGAGAGAGAGAGAGAGAGAGAGAGAGAGAGAGAGAGAGAGAGAGAGAGAGAGAGAGAGCGAGGTATTATTGTGGGCAAAATGTAAAGGAAATTGTTTTCCAGGAAAATATTGGGTGCAAATGGAATTTTGCTTTGCATGAACTGCTGTTCACCAATGACGAGCAAAAAAAGAAGTAATATAGTAGGGTAGGCCCTGCATGCTAGAATGTTATTCACGGTAGAATAGGAATCACCCATTATATCTACACAGTGGTAAATTCATGATGATGTGTCTATATGGCCAAATTTAGTGTACTGCAGGTGACAAATGCACAACTATGCAAAAGAAAATCAGTGAATGAAGAAAGGAACAAGTGGCAGTTCATCTGGGGTACAAGTTGTCTGAAATGGACACACGAAGTGTAACTTAAGATGGAGGTTATTTTTAGTCAGCCGGTGGGTAGAGAGAAAATTTAACAGACAACTGCGGAACTGTGTGAAGTAGCAGGAAGAAGAAAGATAGGTGGAAGGGGTAAGGGTTGAGTGCTAGGGAGTGTCGCCACCTCCCACCCCCTCTACCTCTGGCGAATGATGTGACTGTTCTGTGCAGAGAGGGAATGCGTAACAAACTGGTAGGGTCAGCATGAAGCGCCCGGCCAGGCAGCAAGGTGGCCAAGAAAGTTGCAAGTGTGGGTGATGACTTGGGAGTGTCCGAGGGAACTTGTATTTGTTTGTTGTAAATATATTGTGCGTGTGTGCCCATTTGTGTGCATGCATGTGTGTGTGTGCATGCATGCCTGGTGTGTGTGTGTGCATGCATGCATGTGTGTGCGACTGTGCATGTGTGTGCATGCATGCATGTGCACATGTGTGCATGTGCGCATGTGTGTATTGATTTATGTAACCATGAGAGATTTTAATGGTATCGTCCATTCACAGTTTCTTCAGATGTTTTGAAATAAACCTTTGAAAATCACCCTAGGAGTAACATGTCAACCTGTTCTGCAAACAACATGTATACCATAAATATGTAACACTATGATTCATTTTAAAGTATTGTATTTCTTAATAAATGAAACTTTAAGTTAGTATCTTCTTTAACTTTAACTTGTAATATTTATTTTGTATTCCATACAAATTAAAAACAGGGATAGCAGTGATGTTTTAGCAATGGCTAGTAAGAAATAGTTCACTGTTAAAATATTGTTTTAACCTAGTTTTTTGATACACTATTTGTAAATTAAAAGTTGCCTAATGAAATATTAAAATTTTTAGGCAGCACTGATGGATTTCATTGTTATAGCTAAAAATATCAATGCAAATTATGGTGCATAGGTCCTAGTGACATGGTGTTTTTTTCGCCCAAAGAAGGAACTTTAATAGGAGTAGCGGAACTTGTCTCTCTCTCTCTCTCTCCCCCCCCTCTCTCTATCTCCCCTCCCCCCTCTCTCTTCCCCTCCCACTCTCTCTCCCTCTCCTCCCTCCCCCTCTTCTCCCTCCCCCTCTCTCTCTTTCTCTTTCTCTCTTTCTCTCTCTTTCTCTCTCTTTCTCTCCTTCTCTCTCCCCTTCTCTCTCTCTTTCTGTCTCCTTTTCTCTTTTTATCTTTCTCTTTTTCTCTTTTTATCTTTCTCTTTCTCTCATGAAATCTAAAACCTGCTTATCTGTCGTTGAAAGTTTCTAACATATTTAGAAACTTTTTTACATCACTCAAGCATATGTGCTTGTGAGTTGCAGTGCTTTTGTGCAAAATGTGACCGATCGTAGCTTAATTTATAACTTGTTCAAATTATACTTCCATTTTATTCTTTCAAGATAGAATTGTTGTCCACAGTAAAGTTACGACATGCTTTCTTAGTATTTTTTTACTCTTAACTGATTACGCGCGGCGACACTTAAACGCGGACTGGCTCCAAAGTGGGAAGGCCCTTATCACGTTGCCAGGCGACGCGATAATGTCTACTGGGTGGAAGATTCCCGGAGAAAGATAAGAAAGGTGACCCAAGGACAGATGCGGCCCTACACCACTGGGCTGGAGTTTACAGTGTCCGAAAACCTGACATAACCGAGGAAGGGGAGGACGACGACCCACTCATCTACGAGATAGAAAAAGCCACTCCTTGTCTCACTCGAGAACGTTTACCAAGTCGAGACGCCGAGTTCAAATCACCAACCTCTTGAGGATGTCGCCGTACAGCTCAATCAGGAATCCCACCTCTCAGGGATCTATCTCTACCAGATGTCAAATTCCTCATTTCTTATCCTTTGAAGAATTTTTGTAGATATTCAAAATAGATCTTTGTTTTTCACCATCTTTCTCACGTTGACATCGCACCAGCAAGAGGGGCAATATCCGTCCGGACACTCTCCTCCACGCATATTGACTTCCTGCGGAGACACTCAGCCCCAGGACGCGGTGGGTCATCCCTGGTATAGTCATAACTATCGTAAAGGAGCCCCATATACAGGATGCCTTAACGATCCACCACGCTACCCAGTGTTATCTCCAAGAAGGAAGGGTCCAGCAGAGCCGATGAGGCGGGGAAGCTCTGACGGCTACCCAGGTGAACGAGGTGCCCAGCAGTACCTTGGTGCCAGACAGCCCTGAGATGACCACTGCCAAGCCATAGGAGGAAGAGCCCAGCAGAGCCGACAAGGCAGAGGAGCCCCTGCCTCTGATGGCTACCCAGGTGAACGAGGTGCCCAGCAGTACCTCGGTGCCAGATGGACCTGGGATGACTGCTGAGCCAGAGAAGGAAGAGCCCAGCAGTATACCCACGACAAGTTGAGCGTGAGAACCGCCAGTCTGCGCCTGCCGAACTGCCCTCCAGGAGCAAACGCGGGCGATAAAAAGAGTTGCCTTGGCGGCCCACAAAGTGCTTTACCTAGCCATACCCACAGCACGTGGCCTTGCGCAAACATCAAAGCTGCCCAAACCAGTGAACAGTGAACAAAGACAGGCCTTCCAAGTTACCATGTGTAATTGAGTGGGTAACCCCAGACGAAAGAGTTAATGGATAGTAAGTGCTGCACTGAAAGGACAGCATAGTGAAACAGTGCATAACCAGTGCGCCTCCATGGAGCACGACCGAGTCAGTCACAAGAACAAAGAGAGCCAGTAAATTGTAAATAATATTGATTTTGAAGTGCTATGTTGAGTGCTATATGTTTTTAAGTTTTTGTAGGTGATCCATACTACAATTTGGTTAGATATTGTGCAAAAGGTAACTCACATAGGTTAAGATGTATAAGTAGATACCTATATACCGGCCTAAGTGCCGGATGGCTTAGGCTGGCATAGGATATACCCAATGACACACGTAAGTGACCTGCCGTGCGACCAATAAGAGATGCCACAGAGCAAGGTCTTTTTGCTACCACACGCCTTCAGCGCCATGGCTGGTAGGTATAGCTAGCATCCCACACACTCATTGTGAGTTTGGGTGTTGTAAGTTATACATACTTTTAGTTTTTTTTTTCCAGTTCTAATATATACATGTACGCATGTATTGATAATTCCAGGTCAAATAATGTAGATTGATGTACTGCACCCACATCCCAACACCGGTACAAATCCTGTAAAACACGCACTCCCCAGGGGGTTGAAGCCATTAGCGAGTCACTGACTTGCCTAACCCATTGCCTGCTTGGAAGAGAGAGACAGCGCTATGAGTAAAACCAGTCTGCCACACTCCAATGCCTAGAGCACACACAATAGCAGGACTGTAGAAGGCAACGTCAGATACTTCAAGTGACAGTTTCACATGACTTTTCTACACCCAAATTCCACGAGATGAGTTTACTTTGAAACGGGGAGGGGGCGAATTGA
Source organism: Clitarchus hookeri (assembly GCA_002778355.1). Lineage (NCBI taxonomy): Eukaryota > Metazoa > Arthropoda > Insecta > Phasmatodea > Phasmatidae > Clitarchus > Clitarchus hookeri. The sequence continues at coordinate 1,807,113 of NQII01000026.1, read as the reverse complement.
CGTGTGACGCATATTAGGCATAGTTTTTTTTACTCTAACTCATCACGTGCGGCAACACGTCACCCAAACGGAGAATCAAACCCTGAGTCATCTTACCTCCAGAATCAGGCATGCTCCCAACCTGGGGCCCCCCAAGGAAACAGCGGACGAGCCATTACTAGCCAATATGCTAGACACACATGTAACACAATTGCCCTGCCCAGCAAGCCAAGTGAAGCCAATTAACCCTAAGCGACCGTCAGATACTACCCATACACAGGGAAACTATCCCGCTTCATTCCTTCTCCAAGAGAGCGCAGCAAGGGCTGCACCAGCCACGAAGGGAGGAGCAACCCCACCGAAGATGCCCGAACTGAAGGAAGCTGAATAGGAGCACTGGAAAGTTGTATACAAGGCCAGACGTGCACCCAGAACACCGGTTGTCTTGTACACTCAGCAGCTTGCTCTACCACAACCGTTATAGAGCTCTCTACTAGTCTTCCTCACGGAGAACCAACAGCCTTTTGTCCAGACCAGCTACCAGCCAACCCCGAGGAAGCCTTCGACCTCCCTACACACACTCCACTTTGGAGCATTTCCCCAAGTCCACTCAGGACAACATAGTCAACAATTAGGGTTCGAGCCGTTATCATGGCTTCCTAATTTGTTAACTGTAGTTAGTTGTCAACAGGTCCCCTTCATCTGTCTTAATGTAACTTCCGTAGATTGCTTAAGAACCACAAGAGCGTAGGAGTTAGTACAGGTCGTCATGTTTATTCTAGTTGCATAAACCCATTCGAGTTTAACTACAGCGTTCTGATTATAGGGTGAATTGTAACCTATCAACAACCTGGTAAACGCCATCCCTCAAGGGAGAGGCAGGTGACCATGGCTTGAATCATATTTCCATCAATAGGGTAGGGGAGTACGTACGTCAAAACACAGCATATATTCGCCAGCCATCCATACTGTGGACCAAGTGTGCAAAGGCACTAGGTATATACGTACAGTAGAGTCATCTACTAGGTACACTTCGCAAGGAAGCGATTAGGCCACCCAAGTCAGCTAACCCACTCCATCCACCACATGCAATTCGCCGGTTGGAGTGACAGGACTGACACAGTTTTACTAGATTGCCTCCGGGCACACTTAGCTAGGGAGTCTGTTGTCTGCCCCTACTTTGCTGCGGTTGGACTGTTAGAACCTAACCCCATGCCTTCACGCAAAGAAGAGGGATGAAGTGGAGTAATAAGAAGGCAGCTACGGCTCTTACAGCAAATCAGTTAAGTAACCCATCCCAACTAGTCTTCAGCTACTACTCCCCTTGGGAACAGGCACAGGCTGCCCGTAGACTACAGAGGCCTCACCTCCCAGTCACCCCTACCCATTTGTTCAAGCCAACCTGCAAGACCTTCGGAGAGCCACACCTCATCGCCATCTGCCTACCCCGTGGTTTACCTGTGGGCCTAGGCATCGCTGTTGCTGCCCGCCATCCGCCGACTCCTGCTGCTGCAGCCAACACCAAGTTTGACTACCAGCACACTGCCGGTGGCCCTAGGACGGGATGCTGAATGCAGACACCAGATGCCCAATGTCAGTCAACCCCGGGTATGGCTGATGCCATGTAAGCCAACACCAACCGCCACCTTAGCCGCCTGGAGAGCTCTCACTTGCACTGACGACTACATACCTTGCTGATGGCCTACCTGCCCAACACTGTATACAGGGCTGGCAAAAGCCAAACATAGTTTCATCTGAGCTCCAACTCAGTAAAACTGACGTCCCGAGTGTTACTGACCCGACACACTGAGAACCCTTCAGTACATGTGACGCTTGCCTCCATCCTTACCGTCACATTTTTGAATCATCAAGTTTATTCAGTACTTATTGAAATTCTGGCTCTGTCAAGGCACATCATATGATTCGCTAGATTACCTGAAGTATGTATGTACTAATGGAATTCATTTAGTGGTATGTTGGGTGAGATAAATGGGAGTTTATTATTGATTACAAATGTAATAACAGTGGTGATGGTCGAAACAATATAATTTGAAAATGCACTAAACTTTAATGGGGTTTGCCAGAACTAAATAAAATATAAACATTATGGCATAAATAGATTAATACGAGATAACAAGCATTTCTCCCTCTGTAAATCATGCATGGTGATTACTTAAATCTGGAAGATTTTTTTGATCACAAATTATTACCCTTATTTGTGATATATGATAAGTGCAATCCAACAGCTGTCATTCTGTTATTTGCGTTTGAAAATTGTGTGTGTGTGATTTACTATATTAACTGTTATGTCTTTGTTTAGGAAAGCATTGTGAGTCGGAAATAATTGTACGCCCTTGTGATAACAACCCATGCCTTCACAATGGGACCTGTCGAACATCTGCACTAGGCGACAGATATGAGTGTTCGTGTATCCCAGGTAAGTGACTTTTTACAGGCATTTCACTCCATTAATGATTATTCAGATACTTAGGCATGGTAGTAATATTGAACTTATTTTTAGCTTATTGTAAATGTATTTTACTTTGCAATTTTACCTGTCATCTGCATAGTTTTGTTCAACTTTTTGTTACTTTTAATGATTAAAAGGAAAAAGTGTGAACTTTGCACCTAACCAGACGATCTGCTGTTATCACATTTTTAGGTTTACTAACTTAAAACGTAGCGGCAAAGCTTGGATGTTGAATTTTGTTTGGCAGGTAGCTGCAACATAGTGTGTAATGGGAGACACCATCACTAACATTATGTGCAGCAGTAATTGAGCCACACTGTGTGGTTTCTAAGCTGACTTTAGTACAGTGTACTACAAAGGATGTTATCACTCAGTCACTTTTCTATCATTCTTCATCAGTTTTTGTGGGAAACACTGATCAGTGCTTTTCACCGTTCACCCAGAGCACCGCAGCCATTTCTGTTAGGCAGTTACATTAGCAGTCAAAGCTTAAGTGAAGTCACACTACAGTAGGACAGTTGTATTCTACACCTTTCCCATTTTCTGAAGTTTCAAACAACAAAGAGTTGGCAGGCTGGCTGGAGCTTGCCAGCTAGCTAGCCAATATATTGGACTAGGCTGGCTGCAAGTCATCAGGTAACATGACTGGCAGTAAAAATTTTAGGTACATCAATTTGCAAGTAATTCCAGGAAGAGGTTGGGGACCTGCAAGGATTTAGTTACTCAATGTGCCTGCAGGTATGGGGAAGTCTGGCTAATAGTATTTTCTGCCATTTTGTATGGAGCTGCTAGGTAGTAGGAAATTCATTAGTCTCCAGAGTTTCTGTTCAGTGGAGTGTGTGGCATCCATGAAAATACTGGAAATTGTAATATGCATCTATGTATTGTGCGTAGAGATTGTGTTGACTGTGTGTCACTACTCATGGTTTCCCAAGAGCCCTCATGTTCACTGGGAAATGTCTCTGTTTGCCTAGGACCCTTGGTTAGTGAAATATGCAGTTTATTGTCTCTGAAGTTCCTTGTCAGTGGAATGTGTGATAGTATTAATTTTTAGTTTTTTAATTTATTCTCATATTGCAGAGCGCAGTTTGGTACAACACGGGTTTTGTTAGCTCTGTGTGTAATATCTCTCTTTTCTATTGTAACCATGAAGTAACCTTTGGGTAAAGTTAATCTTTTGTCATTTTCCAGTGTAGCATGTTTTGCTTTTTCCTTCCTGATTATAATTAAAAGTTTAATAATAGAAAAGTGTGTTCATTAATATTTAATAGGTTATGGGCCCAGCACCATCTTCAGAGTGCGTTTATGTTGTTTAGTGGCTATTTTGCACGGTATTGTAATCAGTAGTAAAAAAGATCTGGTGTGTAGTTGTTGCCATAATCCAAGCCTAAGGATGGATTTTACAAAACACACAAAACCATTAGCTGGTGAGTCAAACTGGGCTATTTAGAAGAGGAAGATTCGAGATTTACTAGATTACCATGAAGGCACATTAGGTATTCTAGACAGGAAGTTGAAGAAACCATATGAGTCTGTAGCTGAGAAAGATAAGGTACGCTATGAAAGGGATGTGGTGCTCTATCGAAAGGCAAATAGTATTGTCAAATCAACACTAGCTAGTACTGTTACTGGCTCTGTATATCAAAAGAAAATGGAAAAAGAATCAGCAAGCGATATGTGGGAAGCTTTAAAGAATCAGTTTGAAGCTACCTTACAAGACCAGCTTTTTAAGGTATTTACAGAGTTTTTTTCTTTTACCTGGAACACAGAAGATGTTTCAACCCATATTGCCAAACTTAAAAGTCTGTGGAATGATTTGAATAATGGTCTAAAAGAGAAGAACAAGAATCTGTTACCTGATTTGTTGTTGATGTGTAAGATATTATTTGTTCTTCCAAGTAGTTTTGAAAATTTTAAAGCAAGTTGGATGTTACCTTTTGAAAGATTCGTCAAGAGGCCTTTGATGAGCTAAGAACTCTGTATGTTTGAAAGAAACACGAAGAAATCAAATGATTGTAGTAGTATCTCTGACGCTCTTATCGTAAAGGATTATAAGAATAAGAGTTATGTTAAGCCAAGAAATTCAGCTAAGAAGGACAACGTTTGGAATTACTGTAGAAAAAACTGTCACTGGGTTCAAACTTGTCGAAAATGGATCTCAAATAGAAGACCAAAAAGGAAAGATGAGTCAAAAGTTGCCACAAGTAATGCTGTCGAATATGTAGTTGGTTTAGTGTCAATCTGTAGTGAGGTATTTAGTGCTACTTTGAAGAGTAAATTCAATGATTGGTGGATTGATAATGGTGCTACTAAGCATATAACAAACTGTTCTGGTTCTGAGTGGTTTATCGATTTTAAGGAGTTTCAAAATGTTCATACTGTCATTGCAGCTGGAAAGGAGCCTTTAGAAGCGATAGGATCTGGTAGAATTGAAGTTTCATCGATAGTGAATGGGAAAAGGAAGACCAATGTACTGAATAATATCTGGTATGTACCCAAAATTTATAGAAATTTATTTTCTGTACTAGCAGCGCATGATTTAAATCCTAAGAGTATTTTTGAATCATCAGTTACAGAATGTAGTTTCAAGTTTAAGGGTAATATAGTGATGAAAGGTGTTTGAGAACAGGGAGGAACTCTGTATAAGGCAAATAGGTTATTCGGAAAGTAAGGTCCGATTTCTTATAAAACATAAATTATCACAGATTTTTTCAAAAAACCTTTTTTATTTAATTCCTTATGTGTTTCTCTATTTTTCTACATAATTTCCATATTTGTTTAAACATTTGTCATCACGTTCTGCAAGCTTTTGTACGCCTAAGTCATAGACGTCTGCCGCCTGTGAGGATAACCAGTCTGTAACTGCTTCTTTCACCATGTCATCTGTGGCGAAGCGCTTGCCTACCTAAAGGCGTTTGCCTTTAGGTAGCGGAACAAGTGAAAATCGCTCTGCGCCAAGTCTGGACTGTACGGTGAGTGGTCAATCTGTTCCCATCCAAAAGATCTGATTAGATTTTGGGTGTGAATGGCAGAATGGGGTCTGGCATTGTCATGCAGCAACAAAACTCCAGACGTCAGAAGGCCACGTCGCTTATTTCATATTGCACGTCAAAGTTTAGTCAGGGTAGCGCAGTAAGTGGCTGCATTGATTGCTGTCCCTTGCTGCATAAACTCGACTAACAAGACTCCATGTCTATCCCAAAACACGGTTGCCATAACCATGCGTGTTGAGATTGTCCGCTTGGCCTTGACTTTGACTGGTGATGTCGGGTGACGCCATTCCATTGACTGATGTTTAGACTCTGGAGTCGTGAGAAACCCACGTCTCGTCCCCTGTGTTTTCTTCTCTAAAAATTGATCACCTTCCTTATGATATCAGTCCAAAACATCAAGAGCACAAGCCATTCTTTTCATTTGGTTTTCCTCAGTAAGCAGCCTGGGAACCCAACGTGTGCACAATTTGTGAAATTGCAAATTTTCAGAGACAATTTTGTGCAAAGTTTTTCTACCCACATTCTGGAATTCCAATGCTAAAGTTGAAATTGTAATTCGCCGGTCTTCACGCATCTTTTCGTCCACGGCTTTGACCAAATTTTCTGTGATCACTGATGGTCGGCTTGATCGCGGTTCATCATGGACATTTTCCCGTCCGTCCTTGAACGCTCTCACCCACTTACGCACTTTACTGTCAATCATCGCATTGGAGCCATACACATGACTTATCTTTCTATGAACTTCCGCTGCTGAAACATTCCTTGCTGTCAAAAACCGAATCACTGACCTTATGTCACAGTCGGCGGGCTGATCAATTGTTTTAAACATTTTGAACTGACACTGTAAACAGCAGACTGCAACAATACAAATGCAAATTGCATCGTTTGACGAGCAAGGTATGCCGGGAGTCTATGCAAATGAGCATTACAATGTTCGCGTGACATTCAATTAGCTACGATGATTCGGACCTTACTTTCCGAATAACCAAAGCCAGCAACAGCCAGCTGAAATAAATTCTGTGATTTCGAATGACTCACTATTACAATTATACCACGAGAGGTGGGATCATCAAGATAAGTGACACGTTAAACAGAAATTTGAACAAGAGTTGGGAGTGAAAGTCAAACTCTAGAGAAAGATCTGCGAGCCTTGTGACTATGGAAAAGCGCATCGTCTACCATTTGGTACCAATGTGAAAACTTCAAGTCCAGGAGAATTATTCTAGAGTGATATTATTGGTCCTTTTGAAGAATCATTTACAAAGAAACGTTATGCAGTAGTATTCAAAGATAGATATACTAAATTTTGATACAGCTATATTGTTGCAAAAATGTCAGAAGCAAGTGAGTGTCTGGTGCAGATGTTAATTCATGCTAAGCAAAAAGGTCATTAAAATAAAGTGCTATGGAGCGACAATGGTAGAGAATACGATAATGATGAAGTTCATAAGATTCTTCAACAGCTTGGAGTAACTTAAATGCTAACACCACCCTACACATAACAACAGAATAGGTTAAGTGAATGGGAAAATCCCACAATATTAGAGATGGCTAGAACATTTAAGTATTCTAACTCAGAAGTAACTTTTCCTGCAGCCATTTGGGCAGTGTTGATAACTACAGCAACTTATATATTGAATCGTGCAGCAGTCTGTTGGTGGACTTAGTCCAAATCAACTTTGGTTAAAGGAAAAACTAAGAATTAAGCATCTCACAATAATAGGAACATTGTGTTATTTCCATATACCAAAGGAGAACCAAAATAAAATGGATAAGAAGGCAATTAAAGGATTGTTAGTTGGCTATGATGGTGATGAGCGCTACTGTATATATGTGAGACAGACCAGTCAAGTGTATCTATCTAGAGATGTCATTTTTCAAGAGCAACTTCAAGAATGTGTTGAGAAAGTGTGGAAGTTCTTTACTTGAAAGAAAATCTAAAGATAAAGAAGACAACATTGAAGTAGATGAGGGTGTGAAGGAATCACCAAGATATAAACTTCATGATCAATTGAAGTTGCACAAGTGCCAGGTTATTTAGAAGACTTTGTGACACCAGTTAATGCTGCTGAACTAGTAGAGTATGCTATGATGATAGATACTTCAAATACTTATGATGAAGCTATCTCAAGTGAAGAAGGAGCAGGCTGGAGTAATGCCATGGAAAATGAGATAGCATCTTTAAATGAGAATAATGTGTGGGAGTTAGTTTAATTACTAAAAGGAGCTAGGGTTATTCCGTGTAGATGGGTTTTTTTTGTAAGAAATTAAACCCACATGGCAGTATTGAGAGGTACAAAACCAGACTAGTAGCAAAAGGTTTTGGTCAACAGAAAGGAGTTAACTATAATCAAACTTTTATCCCTGTAGTGAAGCTTACCACAATACGTTCAATTCTCAGTATCACTGCTAAAGAGGTGATGCAGTTTTCTGTTTGATGTCTCAACAGCTTTCAAATATGGTGAATTAGAAGAAACCATTTATATGCAGTAGCCAGATGGTTATAAAGATGGGTCTTATTGTGTCTGTAAGCTCAAGAGAAGTCTGTATAGACGTAAGAAGGCTCCAAGGTGTTGGAATTGTCGTTTTGGAAAATATTTGAAGTCACAGGATTTTCAATTTAGTGCAGCAGATCCATGTCTGTTCATAAAGGAAGAGAATGGGAAGAGATTTCTGTTAGTTGTATATGTTAACGATGACCTAAAAGGTCTGAATGATTTTCTTCAGAGTTTGAGAAAGGAGATCAAAGTTGTTTGTAAAGAGGCAACATATTATCAAGGGCTTGAGATACAACAAAGTGACATGGGTGTCAAGATTGGTCAGAATACCTATGCCAAAATTCTACTAGAACGTTTTGGTTTTGCCAACTGTAGACCGGTATCCACTCCAATTCTAAAGAATTCAAGAATTTCAGATCCAGGGAAAGTTAAAAAACACCCTTTCCGATATTGTAGTGCAGGGAGGAGCCCTTATATATATTTGATGTTGGGATCCAAACCAGATCTTGCTTACAGCATTGGTTTTCTATCAAGATCATTAGAGAATCCATCAGAAGAAAATTTCACTCAATTAAAGAGAGTCATTCGTTATATTTCCGGGACTCTTGACCTTAGAATTCACTATTGTTGTGAATCTCCAAAAGGAAAACTTTAATGTTATAGTGACGTCGACTTTGGAGATTGCTAGAGTACAGGCAGATCGACTTCAGGAGTTCTCATAAAGTATGCAGGTGTGCAGTCATTTCTTGGATGAGTCGACGTCAAACCATGGTTGCAACCTCGACCACAGAAGCTGAGCTAGTTGCGGCCTCGGAGTGTGCAAAGGAATGCAGCTGGCTGGTGGTCTTATTTCAAGAAATTATAAAGATGTTAATATTCCAGTGTTACAAGTTCATAATGCTGCAGCAGTCAAATGAGCTCAGAATCCTGAGTTTCATGGTAGGACAAAGCATATCAACATCAAACATTTCTTTGTCCGTGAAAGAGTGAATTACCAGAAGTTACTCATTAAACAAGTGTCAAGTTAACATAAATTAGCTGATATTCTCACAAAACCCGTGGTTGTAGTATTAAGTGATATGGGAGGTAGTAGCCAAGGCTGATTAAAAAATTAAAATATATCATTGGAAAATGTTTTGTTTTCAAACCCTTTTCGATTAGAGCAGTAAAGTATGGATTTTTGCTGATGTTCCGCATCTTGCAAAACTGCTGTGGAATAACTGTACTGATAATGGAAATCAGCTAGGAAGTGGAACAATAATACTCAAAAAACGTACAAATAATACAGTAGACGACAAAAATTAAACAGTGTCTTAAACGGACTGATAACATTTAAAGTTTCAAGGCAGTGCAAGGCAAAAATTGTATAACTTTTTCTTATCATACCGCTACACATCTTTTGGTACATTATAGCAATCAACCGGAAATTGGACAATTTTTTGAAATTGTTGACAAATTATTTTATATCATAAATCTTATATTTATCAAAGATTAAAAAAAACTATGGCACGGCGCATTTGGTCTTCATATTGATGAGCAACTTAGCGTATTACAAGAAATGAAAAATGAAGTATCGCAGCCTAGAATAATGCAACACAAATGTCTCGTGCCATTTCAGAAAGGTGTATTGGTGACAGTAAATTCACTTTGAAAATTACGTGAGTTTTTAAATGTGAGATATTCTGAGAAATGCTTTAAATGTTTAAACCAAGATGTCCTATATAGTTATTTTTTATTATAAATTTTGGACATGCAAATCGAAATCGTACATCTGTGGATTTTAAACATAGACTACATTTATTGTTGCTGGGATGAGTAAGCCTTTGCCAGTTGATGCATGTATCAGTAATAATGATTTTGCTGACAAACCACATTTGACTATTCAAATGTTTATTACTGTAAATAGTAGTCAAGAAGAGACTGCACAAAAAACGACATTGATGCATCAGTCTGGTGATGTGACCTTTACTGATGTGACTACAGACGAAAGTGAAGCGCTGCATTACGTTTTTGGTACCTAGTTCATAGTACCAGTGTGACGCAACTTTCTGCAAGAATGTTGATGTAAGTGAAGATGGTATGTTAATTTTCTGAGCTACTGTCTTTTAAATTGTTCTCTATAAATCCACTGCTTATGGCATTTTCTATCTTGTTCATATAGATAGATAAAAAACTATTCACAGGTGGTTTAACAGTTTCAGTATGAGCCCTTGTAAACACATTAAAATTAGTAGTGGAAGCTCATCATAATTCATGGCAAAATAATTCAATGAAAAGCATCAGAAAAACATTTCACATTCTCTGATAGCAAAGTTTCTAGAAATAAACAGCAACATTTTGATAAAGTTTGCAGGACAAAAAAATTTTTTTGTCATTTTCAATTTGAATAAAGAAGAAGCTAGCAATGCAAAAAGGGAGCAGAGAAAGACACAGCACTTCACATGGCAGCTCATGCAAGTAAGAATGCATTCCGGGAATGTGTGTGTGTTTATAGTGTACAATAACATAAGTTCATTAATTTGTTTACATGTATAATTTAAATTGGTTGGCATGTAATAGAATGATAAGCATTTATGTACTGTATATTGTTTTAAACTGATATAATTTATTTCAGGGATAATGAAGTGCAGCTGGAAACATCATGTGCTTATTTTCGAACTACTTTCACTTTAAAAAAAAATAAGGGATTATTATTCTTTTTGTACAACTTTCACTCAGAATATTAGCATTACAACTTTTGTTATGAAAAATGCAAAAGTTTAAATAAGTAGTATTTCATGATATGCTGCACATTAAATTTAAAGAATATATCCGTCACATAACGTTATAGTAAATGAGACAGTAAAATGTACTTTTCAATTGTTTTTGATGTGTAAAGACTTGTTTTCTTATTAAGAAAGTGAGATAAATTGAAATATGTTTTTGATAGTAATTCCTAGACGACTCACAGTAGTCATACTTAATGTACTGAAAATATTTAAGTTATTAAAGTAGTGTAATTTCTGCGGTACAAGATGCAAAGCCTCGTAAAATAAATGTCAATTATAATCATGTCCTCCCATAAAATATGTATTGCCAGTCACACAATGTTGTGTTGTGTCAGTGAAAATGTATGTATTTTTCTTGAAAATAAAGTATTGTAGCATACATTTGATGCAAGAGTGTAACAGCTGAAATGTTGCTCCTTTTAGTGTCATGGGGTGAGGTATTTGCAATTGGATCTCCATGTAATTGGAAAAATGCTCCAGGTCAGGGAACACTGGGTTGAATTTCTTGTGTCTCCCGGTCAATGTAATACATGCAATGTGTGTATTGAAAATTAGTAAAACTGTAGGTAGGGTAGTATTATAAACTGAAGGAAGTACTACATATTCTGATAATTCATGTAAATTATTGCAGGTTTTACTGGAACCAACTGTGAGACGAACATAGATGAATGTGCTTCTAATCCTTGTCAGAATGGTGGAACTTGCATTGATGGGGAAAATGGTTACACATGTTCTTGTGGACTTACTGGGTAAGTGCTGCTAGGATACGGCATTATTTACTAATTGTGATCATCAATTAAGGCTGTTGGTTACTGGGACAACTACTGGCAGCATAAAGGGAAGGGGTGGAGAAAATAACATTAAATAATGTATATTTCACACTATAGGTGTGAGGTTACTTGCTTAATCACTCAACATCGCCAGCTTTAGTATTCTGTAAACTGTTCAAACAGTTGCTGCCATGGCTTGTATCATTGCTATGAACATGCACACATTTTCACATGTGCACTTGCACATACACACAGAGAGATAAGATATGTAGGGAGATAGGTATAGAGAGAGAGGGAGGGGGAGAGGGAGTGTGTGTGTGTGAGAGAGAGAGAGAGAGAGAGAAAGATATATATATATATATATATATATATATATATATATATATATATATATATATATATACACATACATATACAGGTATACTGTAGAAATATAAATGTTTAATGTAGTGGACAGGGAACATAATGTAACACACACCAAAAACACCAGATTGATTCTTACCACATACTTGTATTTTACTAAAGATGTTTGTAGTTCAGGAACAATTGCCAGAGCCAGTCTCCATAGGCTACGAACAACACACAAGAGACACCAGGAAGAAATAAAAACCAAAAAACTACCACTAGCTACTGTTCAAATGATTACTCACAGAAACTTGAGTGGAAATAAATTTGATTTAATTGAAAAATAAATATTTTAGTTGAAACATTATGAATTAAATTAATATCTGTGCAAATACTAAGTATTATGTAGCAACTCGTTTTTAGTTTCAAAAAATTTTACTTGGCTTTGTGTGGCTGTAGCTATAAGTGTAGCCCTCTTGTGTTTTTCTTAATTGCAATTCAAATGTAGTTAAGTCTCTTCAGGTCCTTTAAATTATTTAAAAATTTATAAATTAAATTAATAAATAATTTTCACACACCAACTCATTTAGGAGAACATGAGACCTCAGTTCAGGGCTCCGTAGGCATATAGTAAACAACTTTAATGGACAACCACGAACACCCTTTCCATGGACAACCACGAACAAGCTTTCCATGGACAACCACGAACACCCTTTCCGTGGACAATAACAAAAATTACTATCCGAGATGGCATAACGTAAGCTAGATTAGTTTCTCAAAAATCATTAATTATTTTACACGTATAGTCTCTGTGTCTGTGTCGAAAGTTCAGCATACCTATCTTAAAATAAATCTTGATCACTGCAACCCCTTTTGATATCTTCTGAAACTGGTTCTGCTGGTCGTGGGCCTTAGTCTTCCCTCACTAAGCTTTCGAGCCCTAGGTACGTCACTTAAGTCGCTATCGTACGACACACAATCACGGTAGCTCAAACTTGACTTTTAATATAATGCGCGTACGTAGCGTTTGCAGACTTAAATTATTCCTCTTCATATGCCGCATGTCTTCGCCCTATCGGCAGTCTGCATTTCTGTACGTACTCGGCCAATTAACCAGCAAAATAAAATATATCTCAGGCAGACAACCCACTAGGTCATTGCCTGCCTGATGAGAAAACAAAGATGGCTAAAAGCCTTAAAAACTGCATACTCAAATTACACCTTTAAACATCGCGCCATTCACGAGGTGTCTACATCATATCTTACACATACGTCTTGTGTTACCATAGAAACCAACCAACAAATTCCTCTATGCACAGTGGCCCACATAAAAATAACTTTGTGAATGAAAAGAGTAAGACTTACAAACATAATTACATGAAAATACGTTTTCTTATGTTAAAACAACTTGCCATTAATATTATGAACTAGAAGTGGAGTAAATAAAATATATCTGCCACAAACAAATAATATATAGAATAAATAAATATTATGTTAACATACACATTGCAAAATCAAACTGAGATAACTGTGACAGGAATAAGTAGTGATTATTTGAGGTGTTACAACAAATAGAGAGAGAGAGAGAGAGAGGAAGACATGTATACATAGAGAGAGAGAGAGGAAGACAGGTATACATACAGAGAGAGAGGAAGACAGGTATACATAGAGAAAGATGAAGAATTACATAGAGAGAGGGAGAGAGAAAATTAAAACACGGCTTCTTTATTATAAACAGATTTAGCAAAAATAATAAGAAGATATTTCAGCTATGTGGATTTCATGAGCGGTTTTTTTTTTTTCAAAACTAATCTTTTTGTCTCTTGTTGTACACTCCTCACAAATTTTATTTAAATTATGGTGCACTTCTTATAAATTTATTTGAATGAGTGTAAAGAACATTAATTTTATTTTCAAGAATGCTGCAGTAATAATTTTGGTAAAGAAACTTTAAAGTTTAGGGATTGCATTACTGCTTAAATAAGAAGGTAGGTATAGCATACGTCGAGATTTGTGGATGGTGGATTGGAGTAATTCATATTTTATTATACAACCACTACCATTTAAAAAAACTGTAAATGGAATTTTATAGTCAAACAATTTTAGACATTTGCAACACTAATATTTTTTCATCTTTGCGGAGAGTAATATTTGTTCATGAATATGTTTGTAGATGCATGCTTGTGAACATACATGACACAAATGCAAAGGATTGTATTTGCAGCATGTGAGCAAAAAGTGTTGTTTGGCTGCCTGAGTTTAAAAGACATACTTAGACACTGTGTGCTGTTTTCTTGCAAATTGTGGTGCCAAGGATGTCTCATCAAGATAAGGTTATTGTTACTTGTGATACTCAAGTCATCAGTACTGTACAATTATCACTAGTAATTTTGCAGGGGCTGGAATTATAAAGAAAATTTAGCCCAATGTTTTGGTTTTAATTTTTTTTAGTAAGGGTGGACAACAGTAGTAGCTGGTTCAGTTAATTTAGTACAGTGTTAGTGTCTTTTCTTACATGAAAATGGATTACAGACAAAAAGTAGGTATCTTAAGTTGTTATAGATTATTTTGTTTCAGTTGTTTAGATTGCTTCAATTGTTTGAAATCTGTGCATTTCTCACCTACGCATTCCTTGATGATGTCATTATTAATAGAATTTGGCCATATGTGTGCATGTAGATGTGTGTGTGTGCATATGTATGTATATATATTTGTGTGTGAGAATGGATGGGCATGCAGGGCAGTCCTAGCTTGTAGGTGAAGATATTAATGTGTGTGAACAGTACCTCTTTGTATTCCTGAAGCTGTGTTGTCCCTGTGGGGCATCCACCACATTGCAACAAGCACAGTCTGCATGCCAAGGTGTTCATAACATCACTGTGAAAGAAGACAGTTGTCTGTTTTGTGCAAGTGCGATGGAGGGCAAGACATTGTTACACCGCTATCTCCATCTTCCAATATATTTTTACCATTCCATCAGGGGCAATTTAATTTAAGTACAGTGTGCACATAAGGGCTGGAGCAGCAGTCAGTCTTGGGTATTAATTCTGTCATTAAGTTTTGTAATGGAACCTCGCGACAAGGTCAGGAACATCAGGAAGTGTTCATCGACACAGCACTGAGATGGTACACAAAGGAAGGTGGGGATTGAAATTGCTTTGGTTATAAACAAGAGCTCTCCATCCAAAAAGAGAGAAATAAAGAAAGAGAAATTAATTATAGATATATATATATCTACCCCTCTTCTCCCCTCTCTCTCATTAATACAATAAATCTTCGAAAACTCACTTAGGCATGCCAGGCTTTACAAAGAATTACAAAAGGGTTATGTTAATTAATCCTGGTTTTAGATACTTTAACAATTATACATATAAAATATCTTTGAGAATAAATGTATTAAACCAACCCCATTGAAAATATACCCATTTAAAGTAAGGTTAATCCTAATGTTTTCTCTTGAATGGCATCCCATAACTTTTATACTAAATGTGTGGATGGGATAACATTGGAAATATTGTTGGAACAATTTTTGCTGAACTCTCCAATTTCTGGTTTGCTTGCATTCATAATGTAATCAAACGTCATCGTCTTCTTCATGACGTATGCAGTGACGTACGTACATGACAGGAGGGGAGGAGCTGGGCGTTGACAAGCCACATCAGTACAAGAACAGCACTCAAAGTGAGTGTATTCTGCCGCCGCACTGCTGTTTCAACCCATCAACAGGGTGATTTGGCTCTATCCACACAAGTCCAGTGAACCACGTAGTACCTTGGCACTATGTAACGATGCACTCAGAAACCAGGTATTTTTCATATATGTGGTATTTCGATGCTAGAAGGCTGGAATATGCCTGCAAAAACTCCACAATGTATTTAACAAACTGAATATCTTGCACAAACAGTGACTCAGTACCTACAAATATTACTCACAAATTAAATTACAACAGTTTCCTGTCTCACTATGTTTGCACATAATCAACGAGCCAACCTCTAATAACTTCTCCTTCAAATATGTTAATAGCTACCTTTAAACATACAGTGAAATCAATATCAAAAATGAATGCCACAGCAACTTCAATAATTATTCGAAAATATTTCCAATCAAATGGAACAATTTCTGAATGGCAAAATGGCCCTAACAGACACATGAATCCCAATAAAATTAGAACTTACAATTATGGTGGTTCAGCTAAAAATATCTGGGCATTATAGTCTAACTACTTGTCCAACACACTGCATTACTGAAATCACTTTAGAAACAAATAATTTAACCAGTAAATGTTCACAACACACTGGTATATTTAACTGAAAATATCCTTTATATAATCTTCAAATAAATAGAGATCAATCTCCATACATATGAACAAAACAAAGGTTGACATGAATGGAGGGCTGCTTCACACTATATCACCACCTACACTATGAATGTCACTGTAAAGAACTATTTCATCAAATTATCCATTGTCAAAGATGCTAAATAATGTGTAGTGTCAAAACAAACTTGTGAACTGATGAACATTTTCGTAAAGCTGCCTGTCGTAACTTTACCTATACAGTAGACTGCTTCTTGTAGTACTGCATATGACGATGGGCAGAGTGCCACATAATTAATTGTAAACATCAAATTTTATGCACTAATTTTCGAGCTTCTTGTATGCAAAAGCACTGTGAATCAGCAGAAGGTGTTCATACTTTTGGCATATGAGTGAAGTGCAATTCATTACCTTTCTTTTTATTTTATCCTGAATATATTTTTAAATAATTCTATTTATTTTCAGTTCACAAGGGTAAATCCTTGCTACAAGAAATTGTTGCCATAAATGTATTTCAAGCAATCAGGTGGTTATCCCAAAAATGTGTTCCTTTTGTTAATTTTAGATGAATATTATGTTACAAATATGTGTTTATTGGAATATTTTTAGAACTTTTCAAACAAAGTAACGTTTTCAAGACTGGATGCTCTTTCTAAAAGAGGCATATACAAGAGACCTATCGAGAACTGGAAATTTAGTTTTATAGTATTAAAACACTTTACTTTATATAAAACTCATGATGTAAACTAAGTTGTACTTCTATGTCTTGAACCCAGATGGATTGAAAGTCCGCATCCGTGGAACCTATTCTGTGGTTTATCTGCATTTCAAGACCATATTCATTGAAAGTCCACCTGTATAGAAATTTTTTGTCAGTCCCATGAGAAACAATGAATAGAGAATCCACTGTAGGTATTTTTTAAATTAAAATTTTTATTTGTTACCATTGAAAGTTTATTTTTACAATGACTTTACCTTTACTTGTGGGTTGTGTTGCAAATTCTGGCCGAGTTATAATATGTTACTATTTTGGCAGTATTTCGTGTATGTATTTTCTTCTTTAAAATAATTTTAAGAGCTATAAACCACTTAGAAATTAATCTGAAATATGAAATATGAATTGTTTATATCTTGAGTATCACCGAGTGTGATAACAATTCAAATAATATGTAGCTATACAAAATTTGGTAATTTTGCAAATTAGAAAGTATTTTGTTAAGATATTGTTTGCAAAAATTTAAATATTTTAAGGGATTAAAGTTATTGATAGTGCAAGAGTCCTGTACTACAGCGATAAAAAAATTGAACTGGCATAAGTGTTCATAAAGTTTAAAATTCTATTTAGCTGTTTTATAGCTCATATGGTCACGTGTTAAAATAATGATAATGTAATCTCCTTTTGTACAGATATAAAGGAGCCAACTGTGAAGAAAACATAAATGAATGTGAGAACAACCCATGTTACAATCAAGGAGTGTGTTTTGACTTGTATGGCAGCTATACTTGCAAGTGTACACCTGGATTTGAAGGGCAGAATTGTCATGTGGTAAATAACATGGTCACGGCATAATTACATTCTTAAATTAAATAAGTTTTATTGAGGGATGGGTTAGTTAGATAATTTTTTCAGTTCTCAGTTTGGTGCTGATTCATAAAAGTCTGTTCTTGTTCTAGATTAAATTGTCCTGTTTTGAACTGTGATAAGTATAAATTTCAGATCATATATTGTATCAGCTGCAAGTTTTCATTTTATATTAAGTGGCTCTGGTTTCAAAGGAAAATACAATGCCAAAATGCAAACAAATAAAAATTATTTTTATTAGTGCTTAAAAAAGAAACTCAAACAATAATAGCACAATTTTACTAAAACTGCTTTATTCAGTAATACAGAACACAAGGATGGTAACATCCAGTTTTTGGGTTTTCTACTTGAAAATTAAATAAACCATATTATCTAAAAAAATAACATTTTTATTACTGGAACATAAGTGCCTGCAAAGAGTTCATAATGTTAACATGCGCATACATCACATTACCTCTAAAATAGTTATTTACATTAATGGATGCTGGAGATATGGTGCCAATTTGCACTGAACATGTTGTTATTAGTGGTGTTCCTCCAGTTCACTCCAGAGAGTGCTTCATTTTCCACAGTTTTCCATAGTCTTGTCCAAATCTCGAGTTATTTTGTGCATTCTGCACATCAGGCATATGCATTATCTGTTGACAATTTTTATTTTGGTTCACATTGGAGAGATACTGTACATGGTAGGATATCAATACAGTATTGTTGTACTCCTAGAATTCGAGACGTTAACCAATTTTTTACATGAAGATTAGGTACGTACTTAACAAGGTTTTGACACAGATTGTCTTTTCCGGTTCTCAGCATCAAGAATCAGCGGAACCGAGAACCAATAACTTGAACAGACTCATCCCTAATTTGTACCATTCTGATTGTGAATTTAAATTTAATGGATATTGTTGTGTTAGTTTTATGCAAATAGTGGTTACAAATATTCATTTAGATTTGGAGAGCAGAATTTTAAATTAATAAATGACATCTGAAATGAAAAACGATCTTCCTGCCATTTATACTATGACAATATTTTGATAAAAGAGTTTAAACATGTGACTTGCGTAACAGTTACTGTGACATTGTATATGAATGTTTTTAATGTTGAAGTTATAGTACACCATAGTGCTCTCACTTAGTCTATAAACCATATACATAAAGAGTTGGGACAATTGGCTTTGCTTTGGTAGTAAGATAGGGAGTTTTGCACTCTTTGTTCTTGTGATGAGTAGTGCAGCTGTCTGCCCACCCTGATAACTCCATTTGAGTCAAGAAATGGCATCACTAACTGTGTAAATTTGGAACACCTTCTCCCTGTTTGAAGTGCAGACAATTCTTCTCTGTAGCTAAAAGACTGTGCATACATGTTTGACCAATGTGACTGTAGCATTACTCAACTCCTCTGTTGTCAGGAAGTTATTCTTCACATCCCTAGTTTTTGTAAATGCTGCTCTTGCATACAATACCCATGCTGTGATGCATGTCAGTTTAACCAGCAAAGATGATCTGTGGATTAAACCTAAAGGATCTTCAGGGCTGTAAGACTCAGTTTTGGTTCGCCACCAAGACAATCATGGCAGGTGGTTTCAATTCTGGTAGATGACTGTGGATATAGTGAACTGTATCTGACTAGTGTTCCTGCAAGTGCTTCAGCCACGCTGGGCCTGTAAACCAATATGAATGCCTGAGGAGCTGTTCAGGAAAAGCACCCAGTGATTCCACATCTGCTGGGTTCCATTCATTTAGGACATGCTTCCATGATGGCCTGAATCTTTGCTACCCTGTTGGCTACAAATGCCTTCAACTGGTGTGGTGTCAGAAGTAACCATACCAATACAACATTGTAATCTGTCTAAGTATGAACCTCAAATTCTTTGATCTTATCAAAATACAGCCTTTTGATGTGTTGTCACAGCTTACTCAATAACAGTGCTCCACACAACCCAAATTTGCTCACAGTGAATTTCTTCAATGGTGCCACCTTTGATTTTGAGAAGAGAAGATTGATGTGAACAGTCCCATCATTTGTCACACAGTGGACATAAATAACTGCATCATAGATTTTCTTACTGGCATCACAAAATTCATGAAACTGCACCTCTGTTCCCTGAATTGGAATAAACCTAGGAATTTTAACTTCACAAAGACTAGAAATTAATTTCTTAAACTCCTCCATCCGATTAGGTACATCATGTCCTACTGGTTTATTCCAGCCAAGACCTTGGGTCCATAATGACAAGCAAGATCTTGCTTGTTGCAATCACTCGAGTCAATCATCCACAGGGGTCATACAAGTGTTCAACGGTTGAGAGAATGTCTTGCTTGGTGTTTGGTGCATCATGTATCTGCATCCTGCAGACAAAGTAGTCGTGGCCTGGATCTAGGGCTGTGGTTAGTGGGGATTGTGGGGGAGGCCTCGCCCCCCACAAATCTCGGAAAGGGGGTGAAATTGTATACAATGGGTGAAAAATTGAGAGAACATGTAAGGAGAACTAAATTTAAGAGAAGAGGTAATTGCAAGTAGTTACATTCTTTTAAATATATAAACATTGTTATTAAAGTTATGTTTAGTAAAAAATGTTGTATTTTTAATAATTAAAATTATCTATTTTTTAGGGGCAGAGTTGAAACTTCTTACTTTACTCTTCACAATTTGTATGCTGTGCACGGCCCTACCTGGATGCAGTGCGTCCCCAACACCTTGACTGATTATCTGCAGTTCGGGGTTCTATATACTGATAATACGTACGGATAATACATCCATCAACTCCTTACAATTTGAACACAATTTATGTAGTCAGAATCCTCCAGCGTCCAATATTTTAATGTGCTGTTCTTTTAACTCTTTAGCTTCAGTGATGGCAGATGTTGTTGTGACAATGCCATTGACAAATACATCCTTTAGTAAAATACATGCTGCTAAGAGGTTCTGGGTTTCTTCACCAGCTACCAACTGCTGAATTATACACAGTGCTTGGTAGGATGTGGATGCTTATCCATATCACCATATGGCCATTGTATTTAGTTCAAAGAGCTCTACTGGCAAGTCTGTGGTTGGTTGTCACAATACCCAATGATACTTGTGGCCTCATGGATTAATACCTATCTGCATGTCCATCTTACATCAGTTATAAGTGCCACATTTGATGTTCTAAATTTCAGTACAATATCACAGATATACTTCTGGAGTTTTGGACAGGACACTGATGGCATATCCTTTGTTATTATGTTGAAGATCAAGTTTCTAGTAACAAGGTGAAACTGCTCTGAGTGAAACTACCCAATTTTATACACCATCACTCCCCTTGCTTTGGCTGCAGACAACTACCCAATCACAGATACGCGGACCTTTGAATGGTAATGCTTCAGTCCTAAGTATTTAACACAGGCATTCATGATGGATGATTGTGATGCTTCATCTAATAGGGCTCTCACTGTTTGAAATTTTCCTACACTATCCATAACCTTGACCAATGCTGTGCTCAGCAGCACGGTTGATGCTTGCCTGTCCTGTACACCTTGAGCAGAGCACATCCACTGTACAATCTTGACAACCAGTTGCACAGACGTCATCTGTATCCAGTGTTGAATCTGCTTCATTTCCATTGTCTGTTGCATGAAGTAAAGTGTGATGTAATTTCATGCATCATTGGCATCAAAATCTTTATCGACACTACACCACTACGTGATCACTTGTGAGGCGATTAAAACCAAGCTGTTTCTCCAAGACATGTCACATGTCCCCTTTTTATCTCCTCAAGTGTACATGACAAGAATGAATGACATTGTGTCAGTGCATGAGATCCATCACACATATCACACTTTTACTTTTCAGATACCTTGGAGAGTTGGCAGAACCATACTTCATCAGTGTGGTTAACAACCATATCTTGTTAAGCCCTGTACTGAAAAGCTTGTTACACAGAAACATCATAAATGAGTTAGGCCTTGGTCCAGTGGTAGCCAGTAATTGTGTGTGTTCTGCAGCAAGTGACTTGCTTTGGAAAAACTGTGACATCTGAGTGCATGATGCAATTTCATCATCCTGAGACTTTTAAAATGCCTGCCTCAACAATTCAACAAGCTTCGTCCCGAACAGACTCTGCAACATCTGGACCTTTGTAGAGTGCCAGTCTCTCTATGCGGCCTTAGGCTTTGCCTGAGAGCCTTTACAACAAATCCGAAAGAAGAGTCTTTACGACAAATCCGAAAGACCACTTCATTAATCTTCTGTTCAGAATTCTTTAGGAGTCTTCTTAACATTTCTGTACCTTTGGGCAGTACCGTTTTCGCCTCTGTGGGTTGTACAGCCACACCAGTTGTCCTCCTTGAAATACATCACCCATCACCTGACATTCCCCTGTCATACTGGGTCTTCATCCTGTCACTATACTTTGAATAATGTTGCTGTGTGTGAACATCCATAGAAGAATTTTGGAAACTGTCTGTAGGTTCACGTGCTGCTGTGTTGGCCTCGTAATCTGACATCAAGTTAGGCATATAAATTAAAAGCAGTTTTTGCTGCATACCTAGTAGTGTGCCAGTTTTCTACATTTTCCCTTGATTACAGCGGTGATGGATTCTCTCAATCTATTAGAATATGGTTGTTGGTGCCTTACAGATGGACCAATCCTTTAACTATCGGTTTGAAATGATGATGCAACTATAGAATTTCCTCTTGCATCTTCCTTTAGACTACGTCTACCAATCTGAAAAGTGCTGGCACTTGCGCTGGATGCCGCAGGTTATGGCTGGATCCTCGCCCAATGTACCCCGAAGAACTGGTAGCTTCGGTCAAATGCCTCACTCTCCTTCTCGAGTTTACGCAGCTGGTCCTTTACCTCCTGAAGCACATTTTTGCAGAGCCATTGCTGAGAGGGGCCATCACAACGCTGGCTCCATGATGTGGGTTCTTTTCACAACTATATGGCACACTGTGTGCAGAGCATCTGGACAGCACACGCAGGGCATTGTGTGCATTTTCCAACTGCTTTGTGACATGTTCAGCTTGCAGCATCAGCTCGTCAATGTAGTGTCTCAGTTGTTGGGCATATGCGCGAAGCTCACAATTTTGTTCACGCAAGTGCTTGACTGCATTCATTGAAGTTGTTTCTTTTTCCTCTCGCTGCCTCTTTTCCCACCACTGCTTCTATTGCTGCTGCTGCTGCTGCTGTTGTGGGCAGTAGGCTCTCAGGTGTCCTTGCTGCCTACATGTTCAACACTCAGGCTGTTTGGGTGGGGGGCGGCAAAGATTTGTAGCACGGACCCTGAAAGCGATGCCTTTCATGGTCATCTGCATCTCCTTAAATATCTTCTTAATGCTGTTGTCGTCGTCTTTGTTCGTCACTGCCCGTATTGGATGTCGGGGTGCAGACCCCTGTCTTGTACCTCCAGTGCTCGGACCAGGGCGTCCTGCATGGTGTGGAGCGCTGCCAGACGTACCGCTTGCCGTACCTTTGTGTCAGCAATGGCATTGATGGAGCTGACTGTGATGATGTTGTGCGCCTCCTTGGCCTTCGAGATATAGGTGGGATAGCCACGCAGCTTGCTGTTCGTCTGACTAGACATTCAGGGTGGCAAATATTTCAAATTGGTGTTGGTACTCTTGCCAAGAAGTCTGGCCATTGTAAGGAGCTGGCTAAATGGAGACTCCCTTCCCCACTCCCAGTTGCGCGACACCAATGCCGTAGAGCTGCCGGCTATATGGGAGATTGTTGCATTTTTTACGACTTGCACTGCTTCCCCACTTTTCTCGGCTGTCAGTATAGTGATAGAACTTCGCTGCTAAAGATATTCCTGCCATTCCTTTTTTCATTGCACCCTCTTATTGCCACTGTCCATCTTGCCGTTTACATTGTTCACTATTTAATTTACACTGTTGATTCTTTCATTTACACTGTTGATTTTTTCATTAACACTGTCAATGTTCTCGTCCACACAGTCCAATTTTGTAATCACTAACTTCTATTTCCCTTTCTATATTTTGATTTACAGTGCCCATTTCGGTGTCTGCATTTTAATTTACTGTGTCTATTTTCTTATCTGCTAAATCACTTACATTAGTTATGTGGTTGTACAAACAGTATTAATTAATTTTTTGTCTTCAGCTATCAAATTTAATTAATTAGTTTTAATATCACTTGCCTATTGCTAAACTTAGTTTACAACTGAATGCCTCCATTCCATAGGGCACCAGTGTTACAAGATGCCAGAAGGTCGTATCTGAGTTTGTGAGGGATTGAGGTTTTAATAAAAATAAAAGAACTGAATTTGAAGTTTTCTTTATTCACACAACTTTTATTTGCAACATTAAACTGGCTACCTCCACTATTACTCTGTTGTCTTCAGTAAGTACAATATTGAATGTCTACCTCAATTCTAATTAAAGTCCTTATCACTTCTTTATTTCAGTTACAGTCACTTAATTCACACTCATTATTTACACATATTGAGTCTGTTTATTGCTATCAATCTAATTGTTTTACACTCACACATTCAGTTCAATAATCCCGCCGATCAGTAGGGGCTGCGGTAGTTTAGTGGTTGCCTCCCACCTAGGCGAACTGGGTTAGTTTCCCGGTGTGGTTGCTCCCGAATATTCACATGTGGGAATCATGCTGGATGATGCTGCTAATCAGCGGGTTTTCTTGGGGATTTCTCATTTACCCTACCCTTCTATTCCAATGCTGCTCCATACTAGCCTTGTTTCACCCTCATCAGCTCTCAAGATTTCAACATAAGAGTCACCTATAACTCTCAACTCCTCCTCCCCCTTCCCGGCTTATCAGTGCAGGTATCACTCTCCACTGTATCGATGCTCGCTGTTCACAGGTTTCGCTTTCAGAAGCAGGATGGGGCAAGGGTAGCGATGCAGACCAGTAACACGTAACAATATGTTCATAACTGTGAAGAACTTTTATGATCAGTAGTACTTGAAATGTGGTCTATGTCTATCTTACAATATGTAACTTTCCTCTAGGTATGTCACACAATATGTAACTTTCCTCTAGGTATGTCACACAATATGAAATTGTGAAGATTTATTTATAATTTGTATATATCATAATATATAATTTTTCTGTATGTATTTAACACACAATGGAATACTCACTGCAGATATTTCATAAGTTGAGAACTGTATTACTTAAAAAACTGTTGAAAATAATTTAATAAAAATAAAAATGGGGAAATCTCTATGTATGTAAAAGGAAAATTATCAAACAAGTTTATGATTCTAGATTATCACTTTATTATTTGTATTGATATGTCATAACACGCTTGCTAGATCATCAATATAAATGTGTAAGCTGGTTAAGAAAATGCAAGTTCTTTGCACAGAAAATATGTGGAACATCCACCCGACTGACTTAAAGCTGTGCAAATGTGCACGTTAGGGCAACCATACCACAACTTAGAAGCATAAGAGGTTGAAATAATTTTTCTGTGGTTTTTTTTTTTTTTTTTTTTTCCAAGTGTGACTTATTCACTGTTGATGGGTGAGAAATACTAGAATGGTAAATTTTTAGCTTGAACACTATTAGCATATGTAACATTTCTGCTGCAGTAACATACATAGTCATCAATTTAAATGGCATGCTACTCTGGACCATAGCTTGCTTAGTGCAAATTGTTTGATAGGACTTTCTAGCCGTGTGGGGTCCCTCAGGTATTTAGAAATATTCAGCTTCATGGAATTGTGTTAGAATTATTTAGATTTATGTTCATGTTGATTATTTAGTGTACAATATGAATTGTGCCTGTCAACTATGACTTAATCAGTACTTTGTAGTACCAGTGTGTAATAGTAGAATTCATGTTTGTCATTGTGTGTTGACACAGAACGTCAATGAATGCATCTCGAACCCATGCCAGAATGGTGGTCAGTGTGTGGACGTGATTGGCAGCTATGAATGTCGCTGTCTTCTAGGGTTTACTGGCCGTCACTGTGAACAGAATGTGAATGACTGCGAGAGTGTTATGTGCCCACCAAATTCAGCGTGTGTGGATGGTATCAATTCTCACACTTGTGCTTGCAAGCCAGGCTTTACAGGTATTGTGCTGTTATTTTTACTCTAACAGTCTTACAACTGTGTCCCAACAGTTTATTTTAATAAACTAATAGTGATGACTACTCAGTCAGTTTCTATATTTTACAGATTCCAGTCTTGTTATTGTATTCAAACCTTCTTGATTCAATTGAGTTATTTTGTGTGTACAATAGAACCTCATTGTTTGTTGCAACCCCATATATTACGATCACCTCTCCTTTACAACCTGTTTTTGAAGAACTGTAAAAAATTTTAGATTTAAAAAAAAGCTGAAAATTTGAGGGAAATCTGCTGAGAAAGAAATTTTGTTGCACTCTTTCTGGCTGCTGCACGTTACATTTCTTATGACAAGCACTGTATTGCAAGCAGTGCATTTCTGAAAAAAATAGATTCCTTCCTGGTTTTTATATTACACATTAAATGATTTAGGGGATGCATACTTAGACATAATAAATTAGGAAGTTTTAATATTTGGTGTATTAATTAAATAACAAACAAGTTAAATTTTGATACAATACTTAAATCAGGGGGAGTTTAATGATATATTAAAAGGTTAAAAAATTGTGGTTATTATCCTCATAGAATATGAGCCATGGCACATTATTAAATCTTGAAGCTATTTATAATGAAAACCTTCACCTTATTGATGTTTCCGAAGGCTGATGTCAGTAGACGTATTAAGATGGTCAGCACACCTTCTCTCTTGACGTCTTCATGGTGCAGTGTCTTGGTGACAGAGACGCTGTCTGCCGCGCTTCCTGCCTTAATATTGAGTGCATGTTGAGCAGGAAATGGCCCTGCCTTGCAACCATTGGAGAGGATTCCTTCCATTGTGGTTTAGATGTTCATGGCTCATGTCTCAATTACTGGCATCATGTTTGAGAGTCATAACTTGTATATATACCTTCTTGCACGTCCTTGCCTTTCTTGTGTAGGGTGTGTAGTTATTTGCTTTTGAGAGTAGCTGCTGTAATTAGGCCTTTTTTATGCCGACTTAGGTTGGCAAAGAACTTTGTATCATATTTGATTATTACATTAGACTTGACTTCATAGTCTAATTTTTTTTTAATTAGAATTTTTTTTTTTTGCTACTGAAAAGATGACGCCTTACGGAACAGATATATCAGGTAAATCAGGAAAGCAGAATTAACATACAAGTGAAAAAAAAACATTGAAAACTCTTAGAGTTTGGGACAGGACATTGAAAACAGTAGGTAATAGAGTTTCTATAGTAGTTGACAAAATAGTGTACCAAAGAAAATTTGTAGATAACTGAAGCTGCAGTTGAGGGATTTCAGTACTGTGATAATACAGTGATATAATGAATATTATTAATTTTATTGATTGCATTATAAAAAGTAGACAGAATGCACAAGTACTCACAGGGCGGTACTCATGGATAGACATACACACTCGCAAAAGTCGGACAAACACATTTTCCACGCGGTTGCACAGTTGTGCTGTGTTTCGCTGGCTAGGCCAGCTTCGTCAGGCAGCTAGTGGTGGCACACTGTAATCTGGTGAGCGGTGGTTGGTAAACAGTGAACCTAGCAGCCAGGAGGCAAGAAATGAGGTGAGGCAGGAAATGTGAAAAGTGGTGGAAGGGTTATCTTATGTTTAAGCCAGGTGTCTGTCTGGATTTAGTGTTTCCAGTAATAGATACATGCTTTCCTTTAAAATATTTCTGGTGGTAATATAGTGCTAGGTTACTGAATACAGTATAACTAAAAAGTAGCCAGAATGCCCAAGTACTCACAGAGCGGTACTCGTGGAATCTCTCATAGACGAACTCTTGCATTTAATATAAAAAACAGTTTTCAAACATGACTTGTGAAACTTAAATAAAACATTTGAATTATCAGTTTATTATTCATGTGATTAGTTGGTTCAGTAATAATAAATAAGTGAACCGACAAGCTAATATTTAAGGATCATATATGTTTAAGTCTTTTGTTACAACAAACATTTATTAAAAACATTGAGCAATCATCAGTAGGCAGTCCATGTCTGTTGAATATTGTATCTAAACAAAGACACTAGATGTCACTTCGTACAGAGGGCTGCACGAGATGCCCCAGACGAACACCATCAGACGTGGTGGTGTGTCACAGGCATCTCCAGGCTGACCTGACGAATTCTTCTGACTGGCCAGTCTCCAAAAACCATACAGACGCAGGAGAAGTGATGCACGTGCCACCGCAGTAAAAGAGGATGTGCACCACTTCAAAATCCATTCTGAAATGCTGCAGTTTTGCCGCAGGTTGACATAAAACTCATCCCATTGAAGCATAAAACTCATCCCATTGAAGTTTAGTTCCAATGGTTTTCTTTATCAGAAAACGAAAGTAATATCATGGTGCCTTGAAAATAATCAATAAAGCTTTTAATTTCCTTTCATTAAAAAAAAAGTGAAAACGAAAATGGGACAATTTCTCCATAGCAAACAGCAGTTTAACAATTTTTTTTAACTAGTCAAATAACGACAGTTTGCATTCATCAAGCATGGAGAAATCAGACATGTATAAATCATTTACTCCATACTACAATATAAGAACTATTCCAGAATAATGTTTGCATCTACGCAGACTTGTTCCATCTTCAGGCTAAGCAAGTTGCAACAGTGGGCACAAACTACAATGTATGTAGCCACCTCTGGCTTATACACCTCACACATTATACTCACAGTGCGGTAAAACAATTACTAAAAGTGGCCATACAAGCCAAAGTGAAAACTCTTCAGGCCCAAAACTGATGCTCTACGTAACTCATGGGGTCCATATACCAATGTTATCGCAGTATTGCACAAACTATTTGGTGTGAAGGAACCACATAAAAAATATATATGCCAAGAAACTGCATTTCATGCACCTAAGATGAAATTTTACTGCGGGAGATTTTCAAAACAACATTACTGGAACTCCGGTCCTATAATTTTATGATAGCGATGCAGGTGAGTTATGTTGAACCTGCCAATAATGTTGTCGCTGTTCATATCTTGTAGTTTGATGCAGTTGGTGTAAAATACGGCTAACTCGTTATGGACTATGGTTTAATTGCATTAATTTTTTTTGTAATAAATTGTGCATGATCACTTACACCATGTTTCCGCACTAAAACAATTCTCCTGGTTGTAGGTTATGCTCGTGTCGAACTTTATTCGCCTTTCTCCTAGTATCCGCTGCCTTGTACAGCCTTTCATTGACTAAGCTTCTGATTTCTTCAGGTGTTGTCTTCCCATCTATTTGCCTCTCAAGAGAGGACAACACTGTTTTCAGGTCGTTCGAATGGAGTACAGATGGGCAACTTTGAAAATATACCCCAGTAAGTCTCCGTAGGTGTTTGACCAATGGAAGAGTGAATCACATTGTTGTGCAAGTGAATGACGGTAGGTAGATATTCACTCCAGCTTTGATGTTTATCATGGCTTAATATTCTGAGCATGCGTCCTTGTTCTCGCACAAATCGTTTGCTGGGATTCGACTGTGGATGTCATACCGAGGTATTGGTAGACTGGATCCCCATTTTCGTAAGGCCATTAGTCCATATAGATGATGTGAATTGTGTCCCTTTATCTGTCAATATGGCTGTGGGTTTGCCTACATCTTGCACAAACCTCCTGCACTTGACTAGTGAATTTTTGGCCGTAGCATGCACAAGAGCATACAGTTGAACAAACTTTGAAAATACATCTATAAAAACAATAACATACTTGGCGCCTGCACAAGACTGGCAAAGGGCCAAATATGTCAACTGCTGCTGCAGGTAGAAGTGGCTGCAGAGCACATCTCAATTACTCATTGGTGTGTTTAAATTTTTTACTTGTTTCACAAGTCTTCAGACGTCTACGAACTGTGTGATTCATCGAGGGCCAATAAAAATTACTTCTCAGTAAATCGCAACATTTTGTTGCACCATAGTGCTCCAGGTATGGTCCATTTCATATAAGAAGGCCACATTCTGACAGCCAGTGAGTGGCAACGTAACATATTGAAAACAAACAACGCGCCATTTACAAAATCCTGTATCAGCTGATGCACGAACGAACAGAAATTAATATTACGTTGGCTAATCTGAGAGCAGTGCCGATGCACATCAGACAAGCAGAAAATACGCGGATAAGAAAGCGTTCGTAGATTAATTAATACATTTTATTTTAAGTGGTCATAAAACAGCAGTTTTTAGTTTTGGAAACAAAACTTCGTGATAAAATAGTAATGTATAGGTGTTAAAAATGAGATGCACAGTAAAACGATCCGTATCCAAATCTAAGGAAAAAATCGAAACATTTTTCAGGTTTACAGACGCTCCAACCATGTACTGCCATCTTGCGACGGATAGGAGCGCCATCGGTTACAATACGCCCTTCCACGCCATCTGTTATCCATATCCCGAACTACACACAGAAACATATTATAGTTTTGTTTAGAATAACGTATTTACGCGCATATACAAATGGTTTTATTTTCCCGCGAGCTCTGTATAATTTTTAAAGTAACATATATTTCATCTACAACGATTTTGGGTACAAATAATTTATATTCGGCTGGTAATCGTTTGTCTACGTAAATTATACGCCATATTGTTTTCTCGAAACCCATCTCCTTGTTTCCTTTGAAAGTTATCTAGACACGCGTGAATAGTTTTTAAGCAATTCTAACGTTGTTCCACGTCACATATTTCCAACTCGAATATATTAGCTATAACGTCCGAAGTGTGATAATAGATACAACAGACCGTCTCGCAAATGTTAACCCAAATTCACTATCTCGGACAAATTAAAAAAGAGTTAGCAAATATTTAATTATTTGCAACATTTTAAATTTTTACTTTTATAACTTACTTATTTTTTTTAACAGATGTCAGTCTTAAAATATCTTAAAATTTGTTTAGCATTACAGTACAATGAGAAGTGGATTAGCTGACAGCGTGTTGATAAAAACTACAGCCCACCTTGACGGACCAGCTGATGGCGGAAGGATACGTAGTCAGATGTAAACAGTGGCGCTACTTTCGCCAAGCTGTCAAAAAGTGGCCTTCTTATATGGTACAGAATATATTCGTGTACTGTAGTTACGGCTTCTTGATGCAGAGCAGCAGGCAAAACGATTTTCCACTCAGCTTCCATTTGTTCCTGGCTTGTCACTAAATGTAGCGTGATGCTGTATTAAAACATTAACGAGTAATTCTTGCTGATTTTCTGAAATAGTTTTCTGCTGTTAACGTATCCTAACGAAAGGGAATTTCTGAGACACCCCCGTTACACTGTGAAACGCTGCAGCTTAAGGCAAATATATCCTCCTTGCAAACTATTTTCAGTGAGCGCACTATTACATTACCATGACACCACAGCAGGCTATAAAGCTGCCACACTGGTAATTTTCATGTCATAACCAAAGACGAATGCAAAGTCAGACGAAATTTCATGTTTAGCGAGGAAGTTAACGTCCAATATCAGGGTGTTATTATTCCCTTAACTCTTAAACACACAGCCACTTTCTCTGCTCCCAAGCCATGTATTGTTAACAATGCTTGACGATTCACGGCAGACTTACTCTAGAGGTCACACCAATTATTTTCAATTGTGGTACTTGCGCTACCGGTATAGAGATTCCGGTTTTATCTATAGTAAGATAGAATTCTTTCGATATGCAGCTTATCTCTGCACTGCTGTCTAGCAAGAGGTTCAATTGAACTGCTCTCGATCTTGGAGTTGTCATTAAGTAAAAACTCCCATTCACTTTCTTGAAAGGCTACATTGCATACTTCGTAATGATTAGTTGGCTGACAATCACATGGTACTCTGCACGAAAACAATTTTGAGATCAATGTTTAAGTGCTGTCAACACCAACCCCACCTAGTTTGATTGTTTTTTTATTGTTGTTTGGAGAGTTTTTGCGGTGCTGCAGCGATTTAGAAGATGGGTGAACATATGGTTGGAATGACAGAGCACTTGGGTCAAACGCTGCCTCTCCATTCTTCTTTGGTGGAGAATGCTGACTGCTATGCCTTCTCCTAGGACCGTGCCTTTCGGGTGAGCTTACCTCTGCACTGTCACTGCCACCTTTTTGCTGCCAATCACGTTGCAGTTCGGCCGTGCGTTCATTAGTGTCTCGATATGTATTGTGAGAATGCTTGGGAAATTGATGGTTCTCATCTCGCTTAGTTTGCTTACCTCTGCGCTTTTTATCAGATTTGTCATATCTGGACTGGCATTACTTATGCTACCAGTATCGCCTACGCTCACGTCTCTACTTGGGGCTATTAGTATCCACAACTTGCCAGTGTTAAAGTTTTCTCTGTGGAGGAGACTGCTGTGACGTTCTTCAGGTTATCAGTGTTTTTACTCAATATTAGTTATTTGATTACAGAGGACTGAGCTCTGTTTGTGATGCTGGATTTTGATGAATATTTCGCATAACATCAAGGCGCGCTTATGTGATGATCTTGTCACAAAATTCCTGGACAGAAGAAAATAAAAACAGTTTTTAAACATCACTCATGAAACTTAAATAAAACATAGGAATTATCAATTTATTTTTCATGTGATTAGCTGATTCAGAAATAATAAATAAGTCAACCAACAAGCTCATATGTAACCACCATATATTTTTATCGCTCTTCTTACACTGAACATTTATTAAAAATATAGAGCAATCATCAGTAGGCACCATATGTTTGTTGGATATTGTATCTATAATAAGGACATTAGATGTCACTTCGTACAGAGGGTTGCACGAGACGAGCCAGACGAACACCATCAGACACGGTGGTGTGTCACAGCTATGTTAAGAGGGAGGAATTAAGATGGGTATGCACACACATACATGTGCATACACACACATGCGTACACACACATGCGTACACACATGGGTACACACATACACACACGCACGCATGCACACACACACACACACACACACACACACACACACACACACACATACAGAGTTGGCCTTACGTCTACTTTTGGAAACATTAAAACTTATTTTCTGAGAGAATTTTGTGGTGGTTTTAAGTCTGAATAAAAGGAATGCTTTTTTTCTTCTTCTTTGTTTCCTTCTGTTCTTTCTGATTCCCTTCTCTTGAAGTTATGTAATTTTCATAAATGACTTTTCTTATTTTTGAATGTTGTAAGGTGTTCTATTCTCTTGTTTCGTCTTCTGTTCTTTTTTACGTGTATATTTCTTCCATGTGAGAACTGTTTTTTCCAGGGGCATATGCTGCAGCAACCAGTATAAATTAACACAACTTTTGTTTGCCTTCCATGCATAAAACATCATGTTCATTGTAATGTAATTAATTTTTTTAATGGGCCTTTTGTAGTTAAATGTATTTAATATCTTCTGTCGTTCCTTCACATTTCAACTGCTAATTATTTTAGAATAAATTTGATATGTATATATTTTTATTTTTTTGTGGTTATTAAAAGAATTATATATAGTCCAAAAGTTAATGCAAACAAAATCAAAGTGATAGTAGTAGTACATAACTTGGATTAGTGTGACATTATCTGATGCCTGTGGGAAGCACAGACTAGAGAATGGTGTTTTTTTTGTATTACAGTGTGCAGATACATGAGTAAATTTGCTACATGATCAATGTGGATTAAAAATAACTGTACATTGAGTGATGTGCTTGATTATTTAGAATAAGTTGTGCGGTACATACATGTATATTTGAATTTCATCTTCAGTATGTATTTGTCATATTTTTTGAATGATGTAATGTGATTTTTTTTATCTTGTTTCCTCTTTTTTCTTCTTTTTATAAATATTTACTGCCTCTCATGGTTTTAACAAAAAGAATAATAAACAAAATTTCTACTCCAATATGGATGGAAAATCATTTACCATGATGAAATTGTTTTCTGAAAGAGCTACATTAATCTGAAAAGAGACAGTGTTACATGTCACAGTATTACTTAGTAATGTATATTCATTCACCATATTTTTATTTTTGTGGTTGTGGGGCTAAATCTGGTTGTGTAGTTTGTGATGATTGTGGGAACGTTATCTTTGGGTTGCCATATCAATTTTCATTTTCTTTTAATGGTTGTGGGAATGTTATCTTTGGGTTGCTTTATCAATTTTCATTTTCTTGTATTCACTAGTAACACAGTAAACATGACTGCCACTGTCACCAAGTAAAAGTTTTTTTGCACAGTGTGTATCATTCTCACGACATGATTTTCTCGCTTGTTTTGGCTAGGCACTCCACCCAATTGCACTGTTGACCCAATGTCATGCATGAACATGTCCTGCCTGAACGGTGGCTCATGTGTCAGTGTGGGTGATCAGTTCAGCTGTAGCTGCTTGCCTGGCTTCACAGGTGAGGAAACTGTCTTATCTGACTTTCGTGCACTGAAGAAAATTACATGCTATTGTTATCAATATAATTTTGAATGTACATATGAGGGTAAATTACACACACACAGGTAGTTAATGAAAATATCTGCTTGTTACGTATATGTCTTATAAACAGATGCATAATCTTATGTAACATACTGTAACTTACACTTTTGCATAATAAATAAATTATTTCCATACTATTACTAGTTTACTATTTTCTAATTTGAAACATGTAAAATATGCTTGCTAAATACACTGTAAAAGTCTGATGGTAAGGTGGGTACTGATACTATGCCATTATAATGGGATTGTGTGAAACATAATACATAAGATACTTTAGTAAAAGTTTTTAATTATATTGTGCTAATATTGTAATACATTACACAAATACCGTATTTTCTGTTTTGTAATTGTTGCAAAATAGGGGTCCGTGGTTATGAACTTCTCACTGTTGTAGAGGTGAGATTGGCCTATTAGATGCTGTGCAGTGTTCAGACTGTGAACATCTTCGACACTAGTATAACTTTGTTCAACTCTTTTGTCTGATGCTAAAAGGAATTATTTTAGGAAATATACTAAATTCATAAGTATGTATTGATTAAAGTTGAATTTCTCCATTTAAGGTGCGTTATCGTTTAATATTTGGTTAGTAACATTTTTTCAGTTTTTAAATATTTTAAATTCACTTGAATAATGTGATAGTTAATTTTCAAGTAATGTAATGTGTCAAAACTCTAAATAGCATGCCTCAATTTCCAGCAAATGTTAAAATTGATACTATACAGCGAGCCCTCAATAACTCGGACTAATTGAAGGGAAAGGTTGTCAGAGTAACAAGATTTGATCACCATACTGAGGAGATTATTATAACTTGTAGTTTTAAACAAACACAGCTGCTATTATGTCTTGAAATATACGTCCATATTGTGGGTGAAATACATAGAAAATGTGGCAATCAAAATAGCATTTAGTTTTGTTTAAGTACAGTTGCACACATTCTACAAAATGAATCAAACGTTGTATCTTCTTAAAGGCATTGCAAACATCCTGCCAAGCAGCTCAGCACATCGCAATGTCTGGCTACCTGCAAGGTCAGAGACTAGGTGAAGGTCTCTGCCAGCTGTTGTAGACGCAGCATACTGTACAGCCATTTCCTTACTGGTAAACTACATTGTCTTGAAAGTTATAAAAAAACTCATAAATCAAACCACAGTGAAACTAAGGCCCTAATTTGTTACAAACATTTGAAGTTCATAAATAGTTTAACCCAGAGTGCGAGATGCCACAGTACTATAAATCTTAGTTTTATGATTATAGAAGAGGCTATTTGAAATGTCGGAGATGATGGTGTAAATTGCAGCAATTACCTTCCAGCCTTTCACCTTTAAACTGCCACAGACGCATGTGAGAAGGACCGAGCACATATAGTACAGTGGTCCACACTCTAGAAATAGTGTGATCTGTATATGACACATGCATAGTTCCACTCAGGTGTTTGCTATTTATGGAATGAAAATGACAGTCTACAATGCTTGTAAAATCCCCTTCCTCCTCATCATCATGGTTGTACGTAAACATTTTAAATGCGCAGTTTTCAAACTGGATCAAATTAAAAGCAGAGGTCACGGAATGCCTAGCGGTTTTCAGGCACACTAGAGCTGGTATGCTGCTTAAAGTTAAATGCGGCGTTCTGCGTAAACTTCTTTTTTGGTGTCAACGAGAGGCTACACATATCTGTCTATATTGAAATTAATGTATATATTTTTAGTAAAACTGTTGATTTTCCTGCTAGATGCATTTGAAAATGGACTTTGATCCTGCTCAAATTTATGCAGCACTCTGTCTTAACTTTTTTTGTTGGTGTCAATGAGGTGACATCCATCTATGTTATCATTTTACTTTAAAGACATTCTAAAATATATTTACATATTTTTTATGAAAACTGTGGGTTTTCTGCAAGAAGCATCATTAAAAACGGGCTTAACGACCTCTAAAAGTTAGAGGATGTTCAAATTTTTATGGTTACAAGGGGAGTCGCACATACCTTTTTGTTGTACTGTTTAATTTGAAAAATGTCTGCTTATTAAATAAAATAAATGTTTAATTTTTAAAAAATAGTTATTTTGGCATGAGAGACAAAGAAACATGTGAAAAACCATACTTTTATCATGGTTTTTTTGGGTATTGGGTGTTAAATTAAGTCTGTCTTGATTTTAGAAAGTCATTCTACGAATCATGACGCTTTATAAAATTGGGCTATGCTGTTACTTGTCTTTATTTTCTATATGTAGTTAATGGCTCTGCAGTTCTGTACCCCAGGTACATATTCACCACAAAAACACCAGATTCAAGCTTTTGAATTAATTTTAATCTGTCTGCAACACTCAGTCATGCACTTTCTGTTAGGTTCAGTTGTGGTTTTCTAACAAGTGACTTTCTTCCTCTGCAGTGCGGCATGATGTGTTTACAGTGACTTGTGCACACCGACATTGTAATGGGTTGGGAGGAACATACCCCAAATAGTGGCAAACTACATTGCCACATCTCCACTGGCCAGCCGATTTGTTTCAACAAAGACTTCTCCCTTTTCTTGTGCAAATAAATATAAATAAATAAATTAATTATTATACACACAAAAGCGCGCAGAAAATACATTGTTGAATAAGATTTTCAAATGCAGGAAATTACATCCTATACATTTTCTTGAGCCTTTATAATTTGCTTGGAACGAGAAATGTATTTTTCTGCTACGTTTATGAAAAACTTTTTTTTTTTTGCCTGTCCAAGTAATTTGAAGTCTAGGATAATGAGGTATAGGATATCAAAGGTTTACTTTATTTTAAAAATTACACAAATGGAAGTCGCAAGTTTTGAGTAAACCTGTGGATTATGCATATGTTCCAGCATGTTTTCAAGATAATTTATGATTGTGAGTTAAGCCAAAGTGGAAGAATTTTTTTGTTCTAATTTGGCTTAAATCTGTATAGGTTGTATCATAAAAATATATGTTTTTCTGTTGGAGTGAATAGATCATGAAATCAACGGGTTATTTTTACCTGTTACATGTTTGTCTACAAAAACACTCAAGTCTTTACTAAAAACATTCCGCACTTATTAGGGCAACTCAATATTCTAAAAATAATCTTATGGCCGGTTTCACCAGTAGGGAATAAACTAGCCCCCATCAAGGGGACACGTAATTTTAAGTCGCCCCTGAGGAAGCTTAGTTAATCAGATATTTTTCCATTTCATACATATAGGCCGCCTAATGTTTGTGAGACAGTTTCACTATAAAAATTACATACCTTTGATAGAATCTAACAAAACTGTGATGGAGTCGTATGTATTGTAGTGAAGGCATTCATTATTAATTTATTGCCAATACTTTAGTGGCTTGTGCATACTCAATAAATTTATATTTTATCAGTCAGCTACCTGCTTAATAATACTCAATTTTCCACCCATTTGTTGTCTTTCCCACTTGTTAGTATGTAAAGCATTAAAAATGCCTGCATATAAAAAAATGCATGCCTGTTTCTTGTTAACTCTAAGTGTTTCATCATAAATATATAGGTTATGTCAGCAAAAAAGTGCTTTACATCCAGCTTCAATAACTGTGATACAAATAAAATTACTTATTCTTATTTACTAATTATTAAATTACAAAAATAACCACTGTATAACACTTTTTGTTGTTATCTATACACAATGTGTGAAATAGCACTATCAATTTGTTCAGTAGGAGCCATTTTTCATTCTTAATAATTATGTAGTACTTCTTGGGTAAGTGGCCTTTTAAATGATTTTAAGTGCCTGATTTTGGGCCTCTAAATTAAGGGCTACCTAAGACTGAGGGGTCACTTAAAGTTGGCTAAACAGTCAGCATCCTTAGGTGTCAGTAATCCTTTAATTCTAGGGGATGTTGGTGAAACCAGCCATTAGTTTGCCATATTATCCATAACTCTTAGACAGTGTGATAAAATGTGGTGCTAAAAGTTATTCTAAGCGTAGTTATGAAAATCTGAATTAATCCTGGTTGTCATAAAGTATGCCTATAACCAAAATCCAGAACCATCTACTTAAGATTTTTGCATATCACAGCATCCATAAAACTATGCTTTCCTCAAACCATTATTATATAAACTGTAATACATAGAGAATGTGAATTTATGCATTTTTCATTGTTAGGCAAAATGTTTGATCAGAATTCAAAATAAGCTAGTTTTACAGACATTGTTAGCCTAACAAATATCCAAATTATTGAGTCTCTACGTATAGCTGCATATGTAGTAAGACAAACCAATAAAGGTTGCTCACAGTTAACTAAACCGTTTTTTTTTATTTGGTTTGTACGTAGGGTTGCCAGATGTACTGTTCAACCTGGAACAATTGTGTTTTCGTGCACATAGTTTAGTGTACTTTTGTTGTCTGTTACACTATGCTAAAGATTAAGATTATGTAATTGGGTAACCTAACAACATATAAGGATACTTGCAGACTAACAATTGATCATTGTGACATGATTAAACATGTATTTTTTAGAAATATCTGTATAATATTTAGGCTTTTTCGGTACACATATTAGTTTCTAAGTTTGGATCATATAATGTGTGTCTTTTAAGCATTAATATGCCCATTTGGGTGTGTGTTAACAATGCAATGTCTCCAACTTATGTTTTAATTTTCCTTCCTAAATATCTGGCAACCCTAGTTATATGTCATTGTGTGTATGTATGTGTGTGCGTGCGTGCGTAAAGTTTCTGTTAACCTTACTTTCATTCGCATTTATAAGTTGGTAATTCTGTAAAATTCTATTGTGCGTTGTTTTCACGGAACCGGAACCGACACAGTATTTGGATAATTACTGTAATTTGGATGTATCAGTCCAACTTTATATTTTTTTGCTGTTAAACTTGCACACATATTTTTTGTAGTAAAATTTTTAATTTATTTGGTTTTGCCGTAGTTCCATTATTTTCATTGTACTTACATTTCATAACTAAATTTATTACTATGTTGTTTGTTTTTTAATTATGTTTTAAATTGAGTGCCAATTTTTGATAACTTTGTTTGATTGAATTTCTTACTCTTATGTGTATAGCAGATTGCAAGACAAAAAAAAAAATCGATATATTAAGGTATATGAGAAGCATAACAGGATCAGAACCTAACCGTGTACATTATTTTGAGGAATATTTTTATTGTGTTTTTTGTATGGGATGTCGACTGTGTGGCGGATGTCAGTTTGCAGGGAAGCCAGTGTACAGGTGAATCATGCATGAAAGCTATTTTACGTTTGTATCATTTATTCACTTGAGCTGAAATGAAATTAAAGCATTTTGTTGTCTTGTAATTGTTGGTGTGTTGAAGAAGAGTTTGGTTGCTAATGCTGTTTCTACGTTGCTTGTATATGTGGGGTGGCTATTTGTGTGTGCAATTTTGCATGTTAGCTGGTGTGTATCGCGTCCTAGTCATACCTCCACGTAAAAAGTGTTTTTTTATTCTTAAAATTGTAAATTTTATAGCCTTTCGGAATTGCTATGTATGTCCTGATTTGTGATGGTCCACTATGTAAGTAAATTGACCCAATATTTCAGATATCGGATACACCAAGTGAAACCCAATCTGACTCCAATAATCTGATCCGATAAAAATGTAAAAGTAGCAACTTCAAAATTTTGGGTTTTTTTATTGGATTATTTTATGATTTTGTGTGGATCCGTACATTCAGGAAAATTAATGGAAAGAGGAAAAAAAGGGGGGGGGGAGATTAAATTTTTCATCTCTGTTAAGTTTAAACTACTGGTATTGCAAACATCAATTCTAGATACTTACATAACCTCAATGTTCGGGTGATGCTTCATTTTATTGGAAAATATTGTACAACAGTTTCACTGTTTTGAAAAACATAAATTAGGTCACTCTTATCTAAGGTAAGTTTTTTTTAGAATGAAATTCATTTTCTGTAGATGCATCACCAATTGCATATAAATGAACTGCAACCTTTGAATCATCCAAATACGCAGCACTAGAACAAAGGACTTAAATCAATAGTTATGAAATAATTCTTGCTTCATTATTATTTGTGGTAATGCTGATACTTAATTTTAAAATCTAATTGGAAGTTTTCAAGCTGATAACATGTTTACAAAGATGCTGAAACAAATAGACAGTAGCAACAATCGATTCTGCAAGACAAGCAACGATTATCATCTCGCATGAGACAAAATTATATATTGTTTTCTAACTATCGGTCCGTTGTATAATATACCGGAAAAATGTACTTTTTATAACTTTAGTCATATAGTGCTGCTAGTAATGCGTCATCAACAGTCGTGTGCTTCTGGGCGTGATTTCTGAGGAGAATAACAGTTTGTGCCTTACCATACTAGACCCTAGGTGTTCCTGATTGGCCTTTCAGGCAATTCTACCTGATCATTCTGCTGTTATGTTAATTTATCCACCTCTTCCTTAATTTTTGTTCATCTGTGTATGTTGTGAAAGACATATCTGTACATATCTTTTATGTTCTATTTTCAAAAAAGTATGAAATTAAAATTTTGCTCATTTAATTAAGACCAATACCCCTTCATATGGTCATGCGTAGACATTTGTAAAATGTTAATAATGTTCATACAGTTTATTCAAGAGTAGAAAGGTTAGTGCTTTTTTACTTTTAATTATATTGGCAGATTGAGGCTACGGTGGTCGAACCATTGCTTATGCTTAAATTCAATACTAGTATGGGTATGCATTCTGTAACAGTGGTAGGGTGTAGCACTTAACTGTTCACCTTAAAAAAGTTGTTAAAATTTGTATTAATTTGACTGAAAATGAACTTGAAATAAAAGTAATGCTTCCAAGAATAATTTCCATTGTAATCTTGCTAAAGTGAGATGGAGGAAATCTTAGTCATGCAAATAGGTTTCAGGTATCTGATGTTTCATTTCACACTAATCTTTGGAATTGAAAGGAATCACAATATATCTGTATCAAAACTGAATTAGAGTTGGAATATTTGAAAGGCATTCTGCAAGCACTAGAATTTGTAAGGTATAGTGGGAAACCTTTATTGATTGATTTTGGAGGCACCAAATAAAAAGAAAGTGATGTATGCTTACAAACAATATATGTGAGCTTGCCTATGTATCTTGTTTCTGATGTTTAATTTGAAGTTGGATTGTAGTAGCCCAGTTTGTCACTGTCAGGTATGGGTAACAGGACATGGAAAAATAAACGAGGCAAATTAGTGATGTGTTAGTGTCAAATTGATTTGTCACATTCTCTCTTTCCCCTGCCCCTCTACTGTCTGCTGTCAAGTTGAAGTGGCTTCTCTCATCTCATGGTGGCATATGAATCTCTGCCTGTTAGTAGAACAGAAGCTTGCTTGGGACAAAAACTACTACACATCTTACTGTCCGGAATGGTGGAAGGTGAGCCACTATTTCTGTTACGTCACAATCTAGTGACACCTAAGAGGATATCAGCATTAGAGAAAGAATGGCTTAATTGTTCACGTTTTCTCATTCCAAGAGCACGTAACAACCAGATATTAACAATGATTACCTTCATGACAGTAGAGGGAGCGATAGGCAAGCTGGGCAGCCAGGGGTGTAGATACGGGGTAATTTCCAGGTTCAAACTACACCTTACCTCCCTCCAAAAAAAAAAGAATGATGAGTTAAAAAATGAGAGAGAGAGAGAGATATATATATATATATATATATATGCCAAAACAGCCAAAAATTGGACTTGTCATTTTGCCATTTCATGCTTCAATTATAGAAATGGGACTGAAGCATTAAGGTTCTACTGTAGTTATTTAAGGGCTCATGCTGAAACTAAATAAGCAGATCTCCCCTCCCTTCCCACATTTAACAATATAACTGACTTCATTTTATTGAAAATATTGAAAAATCCTTAATTTGGTAATTATTTATTCCTGTTCCTATATGAATTGAAATTTGACAGTGATTCCCACATTATCAAAATAAATTCTTGGAAGGGAAAAAACCCCTTAAAAATGCAAGAAGGCATAATCAAAATCTGTTTACAAAAATTTACTAGTGATAAGACATAGGTGTCATAATGCTGTTGCCACTAATTTGTAGGTCACAATATAAAAACTAAATTTTAAAAAATGCTGAAAATGAGTGAAAAACTGCTTGTGGAGTGAACGTCATCACAAAAGTGTGCATATAGCAGAGAGGAGGGGAAACACTGAAGCTGTTCAGGCCATAACTACCCTTTCACAGGCTACCTTTACCCTCACCTGGTTGGCCATGAGAGAGAGAATGGCCATCATCTCTCACCCGTCAGTCATGTAAGGGGAGGAAACAGGGTCGCACTTGGCCATTCAGAGCTGAATGTTTGCATGTACGTTTGCATTAAGGACACACCAGCCCTGGAGAACACACATACAGTATACCCCTATGCATTCAGTGATCCTGTATCATGATCTGCAGTGAATGACGATTATATGCGATGGCTCCACAGTTCATTGAACCTTTAGTAATGGATGCACGCTGCTGTAAAGTGATTTAGGGATTGTAGCACTCATCTGTGGTCCTTCAAACTCTTGCTTGGCTGTTATCCATTCCCAAAGAAAAGTGTTATTCAGTGCGAAAGACAATAAACAGCCAGTTTGTAGTATTCCACATTTCTCTCTACTGATATCACTGCAGACAAAAGGGAACACTGTTGAGGGGTGGAACATGTAAGGGTTGTTAGGATCACAAATTTGCATTAGGCAGTGGGATATGTTTCTGGTAGAGATTCTGTGCTCTAATGAAACTGTCACATTTAGCTGTGTGGTGGGCAAGGAATTCACTGGGTCTGTTTGTGTCTGTCTGGCAATCAAATTGTTGTCTGTCTTAATTGTCTATCAGAATAATTCAGAACTGGTTGGTCATATATGAGTACTTTAAAGTAACACAATCTGACGATGGGGTCGGAGCAGCCAAGATAACTTGCAGCTCAATGCACCATCCACCCTGCCTCTTGCAGCCATATTATCTGACTCTCTCAAACTCCATCAGTTGTTTGTGTGGCT
The DNA here is from genome assembly GCA_002778355.1 of Clitarchus hookeri. Taxonomy (NCBI): domain Eukaryota; kingdom Metazoa; phylum Arthropoda; class Insecta; order Phasmatodea; family Phasmatidae; genus Clitarchus; species Clitarchus hookeri. The sequence continues at coordinate 1,763,950 of NQII01000026.1, read as the reverse complement.
GTCTTAAGCATTTTCACAGCACACCTGTTGCTCATTAACCATGTGTGACATTTATTATATGTATTACATCACATGCAGTAGAAGACATACAGTCTGTTCCAAGTTCATTTGCATGAGAATACTGAAAGTTTTATAAATGTTTTATGCATATACAGTTGTTTTGAAAATACTCAACATGTGTGCACAGAATAGCTGTTCTTCGATATTTTGTCTCAACACTAAGCGTGCGTGATTCTAAAAGCATTATGATCGACTCACATACTCAAACAAGACTCTGATTAGGAAGTGCCATCAACTGTGGTTGCTTCAAGGACAACAAGATTTTGCGAATCTTTCACAACACAGTAGGGAAGGAAAGAGGCAAAGCTGTTCTGTTATATTTAATGTGGTGATTAACAGAGAAGACATTTGTGTGTCATACAAGAATATCAATAGCTTAAACAAAATGTAGTTACATTTAATTCATTGCAATTGCATGACATCATCTCATGGGTACTTTTGCATTTTGTACAGTTTATGATTTACTTTAATTTTTCATTTTCTTAACAAACATTCAGTTTTGTGGCTCAGATTATTGGCACTTGACAAGCGATCTAACATTGCAGTAGCAGGGAAATGCTTGATACTAACCCAAAATTTAAATAATCATAACTGTTTTTTGATTCTATGTGAATTTGAAGTATGTATGTTAAAATTAAGTTAAAAAACAATTTTGTGACAGTGAATTTCATTAATCTATGCCACGGTATTGATAAAATCCCTGTGGTGACTCATTAAAAATAAAGAAACTTATCATTATAATTCTGCTCTTTTGAAAACTTAATCATATATTTTAAATATGTAAAATCCAAACTTGTCTCAGTTATTATTCTTGATGCAAAAGTTTTGGTTTATTGTGAAGGGAATGCATTTTGTAAACCCCCTTCAACATAAGTTTCACTGACTGGAAGTTCAAAGGGCTAGCACCATTTTTGACCAATAAAACTTTTCTGACATTCTGATATACATATATTTTTTTCATTACATCAGCGCTGCTTCATCTTGATAGTATTTCATAATTTGGAAAAATCCTTTTAACTACTATCATGATGATGAATAATTTCTAATAAACACAATGCCTGATGTTTCTGTCTTAGGTTGTAGCTCTGATGTTTATGTTCTTTTAGGATATGATTTTGAGATTTCCGCAACTTCCATGCGATTATCCATTAAATTGACCATTAGGGATTGTAACACTTATGTTTAATAAACCAAAAAAGTAGCTAACAAAGGAATTTTATAATATTCGAAATTAATTGCATCAGTAACTTTTTTGCGTTCACTAAACTCATTTTTCGTCACTTTGTCCATTTTAAGTCACATGTCTTGTTCTTTTCCAAGTATTCTCATAAACATAAATAAAACACACAAAATCTCAGATAAACATGTTTTACTACTGATTATTACTGATAACACGTCTCTGTTATACAAGCATGTACAACCGTCATTGTCCTCTGTTGGCTGCCTGTCAGATGTTTCCTTGCATCACTTCCTGAATGTGCTGCCAACCTTAACACTATTCACTTCTCATAACTATTTTACATAAATAACTTATGTTATTACTTGTCAGACATGTCCAAGTAGTGATAAAAGTTTTTTTATTACCTCTCCACCATTTCGCAATCTCTTCTAAATGTCTGCCGTAAAAGTTATTGGGAATTTTATGAAACTCATCCTGTCTCCTGGGGATCAAAGCTAGAGATTGTGCAAGTGTTGCTGCTCGTATATGAGATGTCTTGCATAGTCCACAATGTATGCAAAACAATTGTAGTAAGCTCCAATCATCTGTGGCTTGCATACGTATTCCTTGTACAAAGGGAGCGCTGTACAATTGTAGAAGGGTTTTGTTTGTCATGTTGCCACATATGAAAATAGCTGGGAAAATTTTCTTGTGCTCTCTGCTAATGGTTATTTACATTTTCACCTAGGATTTTTTTTGTAAAATGCAGTGATTAAAGTGAATAAAATGACAACCGGCAGAAGTTTTCCTTTGGATTCCACGGAAATTAAGTACAACTAAATTCATTGATTCGAAAATGTATATATTGGTAGTAGTAACCTTTAAACTAAAGGCTGTTCATGGTAAAGTGAGCACTTTTGAAAGCCCTGCTAAATTTCTATTTTCAGTACATTGGCTGTGTATCTTTCCGTGAACCTATCAAAATAAACACTGCCATGTGACATTCAGGTGGTGTTTATATCAGCTGGCTCATATGCTCACTGCAAAGTCATAAAATAAACCACAAAAAGTAAAAAATATTGTAATTAGCACTATAAACATGTACACATTAATTTCAGCTAATAATATTGGTTTGTGAATATTGATTGGTGTTCACCATTCTTTTTCTGTTTAGACGTAAATTAATGCCTTTAAGTATGGTCAACACTTCTGAGGCCATAAGAAAATATGTTTTATTTAGGTCGTCAACAGAATAGCAGAAAATTTAAAAATTCAATTTATTATTATAAAAAAAAATGCCAAGACATTTTAAACGTTTACCTTTAAAATATGTTACAACTGAAACTTTAAGATAATACCATGGTTTTACTTCATACAGAAGACAGTGTGCCTTAAACTTTCGTTAGATGATCTAAGAATCATGTTTAACAACATTAACAAGTAGAATTTGATTGCATAAATACCTTGTAAATCAATATTTTAATACAAGACTACACACAAGCAAATGGCAGACGTTGCTACTACATTAGGAGTACTATAGCAAAAATAATATTGTCATGAAACTAAATGGCGTAACAGAATTGATCCAAATTTTTGCAGCATACTTCCACAGTAATATTTGTCACTCAATTCAAATTTTGTGAAAATTTGTCCAACCACACAGTTTTTAAAGCACATAACACTAACTTTTGCTAAGGTCTAAAGTTCTGCCTATGAACAAAATGACTTTTCATTTGTAAAATTTAAATGTGTACACAGATACTAATGTAACTTCACCGCAATATTAAAAACACAGTACTTAGCCGATGACAGTGCATTTAATGCAGAATCTAACTTTACCCCAAATTACGTACTTTTAAGAATAGTCAAGGAAATTAGTACTTACTGTTTGATATATGGGCTCATACAAATTAAATGGTTAGGACAGACTTTATAATAGTGTTATAACATATTTCTAACACTTAAGGAATTTTTCACGTGCAGTATAAAACATTTTAATGCCATTATTGTTTTATAACGAGTGTCATCTTGCAGAGGTATTAACTCTGCGATCATAAGTTGGGTGTCACCTAAATACTAAATAACATGCACACATTTATTTAAACTTTCATAATTGCAATACATTTAACAAATATAATAAAACACACTTATCCAAAATTTCTTCAAGTTTATTAGAGGTTTAAATGTTATTCTGACTTCAATTGCATGCATCACTTTTTCCAGGTCGACATATTACGTGAAATTCCAAACATTTCTGGGACAATAAACTACGTCAAAATACAGCAGAAATCAACAACAAACAATGCCACTTCACTCAGCACATGTTTAAAAATATTTTATTTATTACGTTGCTGTGTAACGCATATTGGAAGTATGCGTTAAAAGTGGCGCTGTCACACCCCTCACCCTCCACCAGCTTAAACCATTATCACAAGAACTGTTAATGGAAGATTAGAAATTTATGTAAACTAGTAATAACTTTGTTCCTTCTGACCAAAATTATAATACTGAGCTACTAAATTTTTGTTTTAATTTTAAGATACAAGTCATTAATCCTGGGGTTAATAAATAATAATTTCTCTTAAGTTCTCTGCTCACCTACAGCAGCTCTATATGTAACATCTAATGTAAAATTATTTACAAAATTATGTCTTGTTGAATTAAAATATTTTACATACAGTATCTGATGAATTGTTTTAAAATGCTAATATTATAAGATGTTTACAACAAATGTCATTGTAGTTCAAGTGGAAAAGACAGAAGACACAAATAGTATAACTCAGCTTTGATTAATTTTTATAAGGTATGACAATAGTTATGCACAAATATTGTAATATAGCTAAAGAAGGTTGAAGAAACCAGGTGGTTGTTAGTTAAAGGAAAAAAAAATTCTGTGTTAGAAGTTTTAATAACACGTGTGGACTCCTAATGCATGCAGTTAATTTTATCATGCTGAGTGACATAGCAGTTGTCTACATAATTGATTGTACCGAGTTTAATTGACAGGTGGTCAAAATTTGCCACAAAATATTTAGGTTCAGTACACTGTGCCACACCTCTGAAAGCTATTTAAAACTACATCGTAATTATGTAGAGCTGGCGCGAGAGCCTCCCTCCCATCTCTCATCCAAAGATATTTAGAATTCTGTGTCATTTCCATGCTATACAACCAGTCATCTGCAGTTTAGGTAATTGCCAGTAGATGCATACTTCAAATAGAAGAGTAAACTCCTTTAGCAGAACTCAAAGTCTGTTGTATTGTGATATACACCACAATACTTACTAACAATATTTTAACAACTGCTTTCTTGTATTTGGCTAAGTCCCTTATTTCCCAACACACATGGCTGTTATGCTTCACTGTTTTAAGAAAACATATAGATGTTTATGATTTTTCTTACAACTTCCATGGAAAAGTGTTGAGTTACATGGACTGAGGAGGAGTGAGTTGAGTGAAGAGCTTTGGGTGCCTCTTAACATCTAGATCTTGAGAGCCGATAAGGGTGAAGCGAGGTGAGTATGGAGCAGCGCTAGAATGCAAGGGCGGGCAAAATGGGAGATCCCGGAGAAAACCTGCTGACCAACGACATCGTCTGGCACAATTCCCAGATGCGAAAATCCGGGAGCGACCCCACTGGGAATCGAACTCTGTTCACCTTGGTGGGAGTCTAGTAGTCTAACCACTACACCACCGTGCCCCCCCCCCCCNGAGGAGGAAGTGGATGTGAGGGGGACTAGGGGGTCGGGGCCCAAACTCTATTGTTCGCCCCAGGCCCTGAAGATCCTCTGGGTAGCCCTCCTCAGATGTATAAACCTCATTCTTTAATGGTGAATTAGAGTACCAGAAGGATTTGTAGTTAATGGTGTATTTGTCTTAAACAAGTATTGAGGGCATACTCTCAGAAAATCTACAATGCATTGACTGGAATTGGGTATAAAAGTTCAGTGTTTCAAACTTTTGTTTATATTAGTGCAGTTTATACAAACAAAGGTTTTTAACTGTTATGACATGTGTTGACACTATTAAATTTTCTCCTACAACTTAGCATAGAAAACAAAACTCAGAACTGAGATCATAGATAAATTTAAGTGTAAAGACATTGGAGAAGCAAAGTATCACTTTTGATTGAGAATTTGGAGAGGTGGAGATGGTGAGATTTGTGTGGGTCGGAGGCAATAAAGGAAATACTAATAAAATTTGAAATACCTGAATGAAAACCTACAACTACACCACTGGATGTGAATGTTGATTTGTGTTAAAGTAACAGTGTAGTTGAACAAGGTCTTTGTATGTTTTATCAGAGTTTGCAGTTTTACTTATGTATCTTGCTTTGAACATTCAAACTTGCATATTACATGAAGCTAGTGCCTTGAGTAAGTAACTTCAAATGTGGTGTAGTTATTGCCACATCAGTAAACAACCCTTTAGGGCCATTTCCGCACTTCTCAAGTTACACAATGTTGACCGTCGGGATATGATTGTGAAGTGGAAATGGGAAGACAAAACCCGCAACATAACCATGGTCCGGTAGGCCATGTGTGTTGACTGACAGTGATCATTAAGCATTAAAGAAGGTGGTCTGGTCACATCCCATCTGACTGTGCTATATTATCACCAGTGAATTTTGCAGTGTTACTAATTGTGCAGCTAGCACCATGACTATGCACTGAAATTTATGAGGGTAAAGCTTAAGCACCTGGCTATAGACCACACATTTTGCTTGTGAACATGAAGTGCCACGTTCGGTGGTGTAAATAGTACTGTCACTGGAATGTGGATGACTAGAGACTTGATTTGGAGTAATGAATGTGGCAGTTTGGTGGGAGGGTTTGGATGTGGCAAATGCCAGATGAATGCTACATGCCGGCATATATAATAAATTATGCGGAGGTGGGGTGACAATGTGGAGATGTTTTTCATGGAAGGAACTTTGTTATCTTGTAATACTATGGGGCACTTTAAAAGCGAAAGGCTGTAAGGACATTTTGATCGACTCCATGTTGTTTGTAGTAGAAGACCATTTCGGAGATAACTGTGTTTCAGCATGACAATGCTCCTTGCCATAAAACACAGTCTGTTTGTGAGTGGTTGTGGACAAAGGTTTTTGGAAGTGGACTGGCCTGATCCCATTAAACAACTCTGGGTTGAACTGGAATGGCAACTGCACGCCAGCCCCTAGTGATTGACATAATTTATTACACTGCTGCAGGTAAACTGGTCTGCCATCTCCCTGGAGATGTTATAACACCTGCTTGACAGTCTCCCCTGCAGGGTTAGAATTGTAATAAATGCCAAGGTGTGCACCCTCATATTAATGCCCACTACTGGATAGTATAACTGAGGAACACTTAACAGTTTTGTGTGGGTGTCCGGATGCTTTTGATCAGATAGTATATTTGGTGTATAGGTTGTGTTTTTTTTTCTTGCACTAGCAGGTGTGGTGTTGTTTATTGGAAATCTAATAACGGATGAACAGGTGTTCTTTTGAGCACATAAGCTGAAGCTGCCAGAGAGGCAATTTTCAAGATTTGTTTTCTGATGGAACTGTTTAGGTGAGATGAGCCAAACATAGTGTAGAATGATGATTAAAGGGCTCAGAAATGGCTGTGTAACTCCATACTTCACAACAGAATTGGACTCGTGCATGGGCATCATTACTTTCTGAGGTACTGTTGAAAACAAGCAAGTAGTGTTTGGCTATCTACCTACAAAAAAATTGTGGCAGTCATCCTCACTAAAAGACTCAATATGAAACTACAGCATGATGCATGAAGGGTGTTAGGTCTCCACATAATGGGTTAAGGGGGAGAGTTAAAATTATATACTTGATTATATACTTGGAAAAAGTGTGTGATCTTTAATGTTGTTGTTTTTGTTTAATTTGTATGTGAATCCCACATTTATGTACCCCTCTGATGTATGTGCACTTTTGACACAAAAGGCAAGGGTGACTTAAGTTAAACTGTGAAATTTCTGTTCATTTTATAAAGCTGTGTACAAAATCAGTTTTTTATTATACAGGATTTTTAAAATTTTATCTCAATACTCCGGGGAAACATTCCTAACATCTGGAGAATGAAAAAATGTTATATAAACATAGGTCCGCAAACGCTTTGTTTCTTTACTACAGCTCGTAATACATAACATACAGAGTATGGTCCGTGGGCTGGATCATATTAGTGTGGAATGCCATTGCAGCGTTTGTTTGCATGATACACGACACCTCATACTACGACACTACACCTAGAACAGTAGGAACTGCATAGGAATTAGTTACACATGCGTGAAAGCTTATCGTTGGCACCAAAGGAATTTTTTAAAATGCCCTCTATCAGCATGAACACATGCATCAATCTGTCATTGCATGGACTCCCGGATGCGATAATGAATCCCTGGAGCATTCATTTGTGATTGTTTCGCAGCCTGCCACAATACAGTTACAAAGGTGTCTACATTGTCCACTCGGGTTGCATACACATGTGCCTTTAAATGCACCCACAAATAAACGTGTAGTGTATTCAAATCAGAGCTCCTCAGAGACTGGTATGCGGTTGCCAATTACAGCTGCGATGGCATTACATAATAAAATGATCCAGTCCACTGGCCATACACTGTACATTATATATTACGAGCTGTAGTAAAGAAACAAAGCGTTTAACATTTTTTCATCCTCCAGATATGACTAATGTTTCCCCGAAGTATTGATATTGGCATTATTGCAACAACCTGTATAAAGTGAAAGTATATTTGTTTTGAAACTATTATCTTACTAGCGAATCGGCCAGATTCGCCCGATAACAATTTAGTTTTTACAGCGATACTTCAAAAGACAAAAAATGGTTACGGTGGATCATAAAAGATAAACATATGCTGTCGCTGACTTTTCTGTAGACCTTTTTGAGAGCTACAATTCTGTAGTACATTAATTTGATGTGTATCTTATGGTTTAGTCATCGCAAGCCATGTAGGCGCCCTAAATGCGGTTTATTACTACTTTATTACAAACGGTTCAACATTTCTCTACTATCCTTACATTAAATATAAATGTATTATACACCAAAACCTTCCTCAAGAAATTCTCTAAATGATGTTGAAAACCGCATCAAAATCCATCGAGTAGTTTAGAAGTACTAAGCGAATACACAAACAGACGCAGATAAGCAACTTTGTTTTCTATTATTTAGAGATTACACAATACACAATCATATTATTTTTAATTTATACATATACAGCATAATTATACTTGCATTTATTTTTAAAACACAGTGATTTTTTATTTAAAAAATGTGTGTGTCAAATATAGTTAACCTAGTCTTGTGTATATTTAATGATAATATTTTGTAAAGTGCTTTACTGAATATTTACGGGTTTGGTTTAATGTTTTGCTTAGGAATTATTTCCAAGTTATAATATTTATTCCTTATGTTATTTACTGATTTGCTAAATTTACTGATATTGAAGGGAAGTGTTAGTGCATTTTTTAATGACTGTATTGAGCATGACAGAACATTTTTTAAGATTGTATTGTAATCTGTGTTTTAAATTTGGTATTATCAAGCAACTGAAGTTTTTCCCAAAATAGGGTATTGTTAACTTATTAACTTCAGTAGTGCATCTCTTTGATGGGTTTAATTTGTAAGGTGAATAATGGCAAAAAGTTTGGAAGTTCAGTTGAGTATTTACGAAACCATATTTCTCCCATTTTATCTCGGAAAAAGGGATTATATATGTGGTATACAATACGGTATCATATGGCTCAACTGCCAAAATGTTTAAATCAGAATATAGTTTCACTATGTAATTTGAAAAATTTTGACAATTTTTCCTTGGTTGAATTTAAACATTGACACTTATTTCAGTGTAGATATTTGAGAAAAAGTTTTATCTTTTTAAAGTCTGTTTAATTATTTTTTCTTTTCTTGTGTCATTTAAAACTATGCTGATATTATTTGCTTGTCCTTTTTTTTTCTCTGGCATGTGCTTTTTGAAGCTTTTAGCTTTTAGACAGTTACTCTAATCCAGTTCATACCACTCTTATATATTGTAACTGCTTTGTTAGAAAATATTAATTTGTCTTGCAATTTTTATACTTAATGATGAGTGTTGGTTTTTTTGTTTAGTTGTTTTTCAGAATGTTAACTTGTAGTTGGTAAACAAGAAGAAATTTTTCTGTTCTGAATCTAACACATAAGTATGTTACTTTTTTTACAATTTACAAAAATAATAAAATACAATATTTAAAAAAATGATGGGCTTTATGTCTTAAGTGGTTGGAATTTCACTAAAGATGAATTAAGTTGATATCTAACCAATGAATTTCCTTTTAATATTTGCAATTTTTGCAACATTATTAAATGATGTGCTAGCAGTGTAATAGTTGGTAGAATGCCAGAGGGTACTGAGTGAGATTATTGGGTTGAGTTCCTAGTAGAGCACTGGTGTTAATTATTGAACAGTGTTGGCCCCGTCCATTTCTTGCTTAGTAGCCATTTTAAAGAATTAAGCTATGAGCACTAAGATAAGATGTTGGTGTAAAAAATCAGTTGGCATTTATTGTGAAAATTTGTAGTTTCTTATTTGCTTGTTCATGTTATTCTGGAATGGAATATGGCTCATCTGAATAAATGTTTTGAATGTTTGTGAATCATTGTTAGTAATTAATGGAACTTACATATTGTAAATTTTGAAACAATGATGTACTACAGAAACTATGCTGCTTTCTTTGTATATAGTTACTCATTATTGTCAGTGCTTTAGAATATGTTGCTTCTAATCATGGAAGAAACGTTGTGGCAGTTGATTGTAAGTATGAAAACTTCTTGTGTTCGTGTTTTTTTTTTTTTTTTTTTTTTTTTTTTTTTTNTTTGCTGTGCTTGCGTGCTTGCTGCAACTTGCTTGCTCTGTGTTGCTTGTGTTGCGGAATGAAGGTTCACGGTGCGAGCATGCTGTGCTAGCTGATTGGTGTCCATGTAAGAACGGCGGGACATGCGTGGCCAACGCATGTTTGTGCCCACCACACGCAACAGGCCCTTTGTGCGAGTTGCATGTGACCTGCGCATCTAACCCATGTCAGCATGCTACCTCCTGTCAGGACATAGTGAGTATTTGATGTCTAGTATATTTTACAAGTTTTGTGATTCTATATGAACATCACTAACACATAATTTTGAATAACTGACCTAAGCTTAGTTGCAAGGTAGGGTTTAGCTTAGGCTTTGGTTTCAGTGGTGATTCATTATAGGTAAAAAGGTACAAGTATAAGGAAAACTTAGTTTTAGTAGTGTGCTCTGATGCAGACAATGGAGAAACAATTTATCTGTTTTTGAAACTCCAACCAACACCTCATATAATTCCAACTTCTAACAAAGATGTTTGCAAAAAAAATTTTTTTTTTTCATCAAACAATTAAAAATAATATTTTATTTAATAATCATCACAATTCTTTCCCCCCCCCCTTTCTTTAAAAAAAATTATGGGTGCTATTATTTTGAAGATAAGTCGTTTGACAAATAAACCGGTAACACCACCTATTTTCATTTTTCATTGTAATGTTAATTACGTTCCTGGCCAGCACTCTACATGCATTGCTTGTAAATAGAGTATTGGTTAAATTGTCAACACAAATATTCAATAACTGATAGTAAAATGTATATAACAAGTGTGGCATCCTTCTGTTAAGCTGTTGCCTGGCAGTGTCAGATGTGACCTTGAGTCCTATCTGGCCAGCTGGTGGTAGGCAGATTTCAGCTATCTTCGGCATGTGCAGATGTAGCTTGTCATAGCCAGCCATGATAACTGCTTCCTCCCCTTATATGCCTGGTGAGAAGGGAAGTTGGTTGACTAGCAACTACAGAGGCATCTCTCCCTCTCCCTCCTCACTCCATGCAGAGTCTAATTTCCACCTAAATGATGCATGACTTCCCAACAAAAGTGAGGGGAAGCGGCTCTTCAGGAGGGAAACAAAAACTTTGATTGTCCTCTGCTTCCTCTAGTTGTAACTCCTCTGCACAAACCTCTTAGACTAGTCACCTTTTGCTTTGTTGAACGATTAGCTGACAGAAATCACTTTCTTGCTGAATTTGTTGTGGAGGGGGTCTGGCATAAAGCACATTCCTACATGTACTGACTGGGAGCATCTAAATAAGGACTGCAACTTTTAGGTAATACAGTCAACTCTTGTTACTAAGACCCTTGGAATAGCAACCCTCTCAAAATAAAAACCCCTTTTTTGGGGAACCATGGAACAAATTTAATTGAAATTTTTTTTTTGTAGTAACCGCCCCGTCGAAATAACAACCCTTTTCCTTGGAACTATGAAAGGTCTTAGAATTTAAATTATACTGTAAGCATTTTTTACTCTCTTTAGCATTTAAAAGTCAATGGTTCAACTATCACATAATGGCAATAGTTATGCAATAAAACATGTTACATATTTACAAGGCATTTAGAAACCTTTATGTAATGAAAATTATGTAGTTTTTTATATTTATTTTTATTTATGTATAATGCTGATTTGGTATATAATAAAATGGATGAGGAATTGGTGATACACACCTAAGTAATTACACCAACTCTTGCATGAAATGAAGGTGATAAACAACTAGAGGAAAACTGACTTCACTGCGTTCAGTATGGAATCATACCTGCACACATACACTTAGGATTGCCATTAATTTTGCATTGGACAGCCTTATGGCCTGAGGAATTAAATTTAATGACAGAGTCTATTACTTTTTTAGAAATTGAAAGAGAATAACTAAATATTAACATACTTTCTAAATTTTAATTTAGTTTCAAGTTCTTGTTTTAAGTAAATCTAATAAAATATCAAATACATATTTTTAAATAACATTTTTAATGTGCACATTACAATTGTTTTGGATAACATGAAGAGTGTCTTTTAGTCAATAAACTAAAAATTATTCAAACATGATAATGTTCATGTAACATCATAATCAAATTTTTACATGTTTTAAGAATTACAGGTGTTTTTAATTTTTAATAACTTTTACTACATTTCTTTAATTACTTAGCTCTCTGGAAAAGAAAAAAAAATACAAATAATAAATCAGGCAGGACATTTCAATAGCTTGTAAAAATTTGACTGTTTTACTTCCAGACATATAGCCAACCTAGTTACAAGGGAATTAAGCTTGGTTTATGCACAGAATCTGTGAAAACTGTTAGTGGATTGTTGCATTTGAAGCTGTCCTAAATCCGTACGTCGGCTTCATGTAAATTTTTATTCACTGTCTTTGTCATTCACAGTGTTTCATAATAGGTTGAAGTTAAAAGTATATAAGATTCATGTAGTGCATCAGTAGAAATTAACATTTTCATAATTTGCAATACAGGTAATTGATTATGTTGCCCACTATATTGGATTCACGGAAAACTTATTATCTTCACAGACAAGTCAGCATTTCATATCTTGGATAAAGTTTAAATGGACAACAAGCATATGTGGATGCTAAAAAAAAAAACCCTCATGTTAGGGTGCACATGTATGATAATCTGAATAATCTGGTGGGAGGGAGTATGTTTCACATTCCATAACTAAGTTACTGGTTTTTCTATGAAAATCATGATCTATGCGTAAACAAATGATCACTATGAGTAATAAATTAAACATGTTGCATTTGTGTGTAATATCACGGTTGCACACTTATGGTCACACATTTTTCATCAAGACGTGGATATTGTTGGAAGTAAAGGAATTCGCATACATACAAAGATTGGGTACTTCAGGGCAGATGGCTCGGTTCACCAGATGTAACCTTGTTACATTATTTTTATGAAATTATGCCAACAACTTGTTTACCTTACTCAGTTTAATTAATGCTTTTTTATATTATTTACTTAATTTTTGTTAAAATTATTAGTCTTTGGTTTAGCAATTTGTAGTCATGGCTTTTTAAGACAGTAATAGTACATTTGCTTTCTTCTTTGAGTAGATGTGCTTTAAATGTTGTTGAACCATTATTATTTTGTTTGTAAGTTTACTTCAATCTTTTGAATAGTTTAAATTTTTGAAACCACTTTAAAACGATCTGAATATTGTATCTGGTCTCTCCTTTTAGCGAGACAGCTTGTATGTTACTATCTGCACCAGATGTCGTGGCACTTGAGTTTCCTAGTCCTGCAGTAACAGGGCTGAACATGGCCAGGCATCATACCGGATGGAATTAGTAATGGCGCAGTTATCTTTATACTTAACCAAAGACAATTTCCAAAGTTTCCGTGTATGATTTCACACCAAAGCTTGGCTCACATTTATACAGATTACTCCTAACAATGTTGTCTACATGTTAACAGGTATTTTGCGTACCCGTTTTGGTGAGTGGTTGAAAGCTCAGCTTACAACTGTACTGGTTTTTTTGTTATTTAAAACAAAAATTCTTATGTTAATGCACAACCAGAAGCTAAATGCTACAGATATTTTTACTTTATCTTTGATAATCAAAAAATTATTCAAATATTTTATTAAATGGTTTTAAAGAAATCTCATAGAGGAGAGTTGCTGAAGGAAAGACTGAACGCTATTTCAGTGCCTTGTGCGTACAGACGATGAGACATGTGATGCGCGTGCGTGGGTTTTCCTCAGTGCTCTCGCACCTCTGGGTCTCGGACACGTGGACTATGTCGTGGTAGGCAGAACACTTGATGTTCACTTTCATGTTATAAGTGTTATTTTGGTATATATGTAACACTGTTGTAACAGAAATTACTTACACGACAAAACTAAGTATTTTATGTACCCCCCTCCTCCCCCCCTCCTCGAGTAGTTTACGGTTTATTTGGGTGCTGTTTGTGCACTGTTTCTTCATCCGTAGGACAGATCTGTGGTTGATGCCAGAGAAGTTGGCTGCTCTTATCATTTGCTTTATAGTCTGTCTTCTTAACACTTGTGTTTTTGACCTTGTTACAACACCTTGTAATGACGCAGTATTCTTAATTTTCGGGACACGTGTTTCATTTTTCTTAAGCTTTGGTAAGCTTCGTAATATTTTTATCGGGTATTCAAAATTAAAGCCGTGGTGGCTCGTTTCCCGTGATAGTTTGTTAATCCGGCAGACGTTCGCTGTTTTACGTTTATCAAGAGTCTGTTTACCGTTTAGTTTCGAACGTCGTTATTTTCAGTTTTTGTGAAGCGTCAGTATTATTTAGAAACTTTCAGGCTGCGTCGTACAAATTTTATACGAGAAGTTCGTTTATCTGTATGTTGACGGCGCAGTCTTAGTTCCTACAATGCAGTTTGGATGACGCTGCTGGCAGATGCCGGATGCCATGCCCTTATCTTAGGAGAAGGGGGCGATAGGCCTGCATAATAAATACTCGGGGTGTCTATCGCCTAAAAAAGAAAAAAGTAAACAACCATCGGAGAAGACGCATCTGGCGTGAAGAACTTCACCCACACCGGCAAGCACCCGCGACCGCTAAATCTTTTATCACTACATTTATTTTCGGCTTAAACTATTCAATTCTATCAAATTATTTCTGCCGGTGTGGGAGGTCGCTAGGGTGCCAGGAGGGAACGAACATCCCTCCTGCCTTTGTAACTTCGTCTTGCGATGCAAGTTTTTGAGACATGAATAATCTGTAAACAACTGTGGATCTGTTCTGCACTTGTCTATTTATCTGTGAACAGTTTGTACTCTGCATACCAGAACTTCGTATGTGAACTGTGTCACTAAATGATAAATAAAGTATACAACAAATATTCCGGGACTTGACTTTATTTCATATGTAATTGGCGTCCATTTTACTCAGTCTCGTGTACTACTTCTGAGCTAGCAGTGGCAACGTAAAGTCGGCTGTTTAACTGTAGCGCCCAACGTTACAACCTACTCATTTGTTTTACTACTTCCCTTTCACTGATATGAATAACATTTTTATATCTTCTTGAACACTTACTTGCATCCATCGATATTTGCTTCTGCAGTTGAACTGTGTGTGATGAGATAATGTTTTCCGGTTGGACGTTACAAAGCCGGAGTTGCACAAGCAATTGTTTACCCTATCCCCAGCAAACACCTGCATCCTGCTGAAACATCTGGTGCAAACAGTAGTCAAGTTTTTGTATTATAATTTTTAAATATTCTGAGGGAAACTAGTATATTATTTTTAACATGTGATTTTTTGTGGTATATGAAAATTAACTGTATTATGTTGTCTTGACACAACTGAAATAACATTTCCTGCCATTTAACTTAAGTATTAATTTACTGTCTTAGAAAAAACACACACTTAGTTAATGTTCTTGCTGTCAAGACTAGAGAAAAAACCATCCTGTTATAAAAATAATGACACATTAAGAAATGCTTGTGTCCTAACCAAAAATAATTAAATAAATTGGCAATAAAAACTTGGCCACCAAGACTTTCTTCAATTACTAACGGGTTTGGGTGTAAAAGCCGAGGTGTGATAAAAAATACAGTTTTTTAAATATGAACCCCTGATGGAAAAAATGCTTTCTACTACCTTGCTGATTGGCCTACATTAGTTTACTGTTGAGTACAATACTAACAAATCTTTCACTTGCAACATCACATGGTTAGTCAATACTTAGAAAATATTGCACCGCTGTTTCTCATAGCTGTTGCCAGTGACTGCTCCTAAGATGGCCACTGATGTGAACAATGCTTTTCTTCATTGAACTCCTGCTGTACCATTTTGGTAATACACAAATCAATTTCCATTTTTGTCGGTGACTTACAGGACATGCATATATATTTTTTTCTTTACTGAGGATGTGGGGCGTTATTTTTAAATATTTATTATAAAGATTTATTATTTTTTGTCACCAAGTGATGTGAATTTAGCACAGTATAGTGATAAAGACAGTTGTAAGTTACTTTGAATTTGTGAATAACTTAAATAAGTCTAAATGTAGTGCATTGAGAAGTCAGCAATAATTGTGTATATTGACAATTAATTTTATTTCTGTCATCCATCAGTGTTAATTGTGCACATGCACTTAATATATGCCAACCTTGTATGCCACAGTGAGCACAGTTTTGTTAAGAATGTGTCATGTCTGTCCGTTTGTCATTCCTTCGTCAATAATGAACAACAAAAACTTGGCTGCATTTAGTTGTTGAACAGAAAAAAAAAATAGCATGTCTATAAGGTTTGTTATTAAATTCCTTCTTTGTTTAACAGTTTTGGCAACAAGCACAATACAGATGTGTAGCATTGTTTGCATTTGAAGAATGTTATACCTCTTTGTTGATGCTCTAGTGTCAAAGGATTAGGGCTTGTAATTTTTAGCGACTGGGTTGAAAATTTTGTTTTATTGATAGGGTTAAAATTATTATTATAAGAGCTATAAAAACTTAAAACATTTGACATTTTTAGCACTATTTATACAGGAATTTTGCAAGTATACTACATTCACGGTTTCTTAGTATGTTTTGAAACAAACCGTTGAAAAATCTCTCTAGGATAACATGTTAACCTGTTTTTTTAATAACTTGTAAATATATATATATATATATCTATCACACTGTGATTAACTTTAATGAATTATATTTTTGAATAAACGAAACTTTAACTTAGTATCTTCCATAACTTGTAATATTTATTTTGTATTCAATACAAATTAAAAACAGTGAGAGCAGCGATGTGTTGGCAACTGCTATTAAGAAATAGTTCACATTTAAAATATGGTTTTAACGTATTTTTTTGGTATGCTGTTCATAAATTAAACGTTACCTGTATTGATATATTTAGATTTTTAGGTAGCACTGAAGGAAACATATTTCATTGTTACAGTTTAAAATATCAGCGCAAATTACGGTGTGTAGGCCCTTGTAACATGGTGTTTTATTTGTCCAAGGAAGAAACTTGATTAGGCAGAACGGAGATAATAACTCTCTCTTTCTCTCTCTCTCTTTCTCTCTCTCTCTCTCTCTCTTTTTCTCGCTCGGGAAGTTTTGCACCGCCAGTATTAGCAGGAAAATTATATGTTTTCAATTTTAGTATATTGGATAGTATTTATTACAGCAAAAGTAGTGCTTTTTAAATTTGTAATTTAAAACAAACGAGATTATAATGTTTGAATTCTTATTATAATATATTTAGATGTGATAGCGAGACCGTTACAAATCCGAAGTTGGCAGAAGTGGTGAAATGGCACGACGTGTTGCTTTTTTCCGAATGAAGTGATAATGTTTCATCCTGTGAAAAATACTTTAAATTACCACATACAGTTTGCACACGTTACAATGTTGTTATAAATCTGTGTTTCCACGGTAGGAATAAATATACTGTAACGTATGTTGTGACCACCATGTGTGAAAGGGTGTTATTGCATCTCACGCTGGGCCAGTGTGTGTGCGATTGCAAATATTGAACATACAAAATTTATTCTTTTTAGCTGTGAACTGTATGACAAAATTTTTATTTGAAAGTCACATCTGTTTATTAATTGCAACTTTGTATCATTGCCCTAAGTGTTTGAAAAATAATTGTGTAACGTGCTTATATTTGTGATTTGAATGTTTGCCGCAATCCCAAAAATTTACTAAGCCCATCCAGAAAATTTTAAATAAAATATTAAATAAACCTAGTAAAAACGAAGTACCTGTGCAAATAAATATGAGTGGAATAAAATTTACAGTAGTCCTATTTGTGTGGATGTTCACCAATATAGTTTAAGTTGGTCACCGCTACGTAAAACAAATAAGCGACACAATTTGCATATTTGAATTTGCTGTCTTTTTCGTTTAACTGTTTGCTCCTTTGTTTTAATATTGTTTACAACTGAGGCGGTCCTTTTAACTAAATAACCCAACACATATA
Organism: Clitarchus hookeri; assembly: GCA_002778355.1. NCBI lineage: Eukaryota > Metazoa > Arthropoda > Insecta > Phasmatodea > Phasmatidae > Clitarchus > Clitarchus hookeri. The sequence goes on along the minus strand of NQII01000026.1, from coordinate 1,745,927 downwards.
TCAATAACTAGATCTTAAATACTACAGTTCTTTCCTCTACAGTAGTAACAGGGTTAAACACAGTCATAGCAAAATATTAACGTCCATTATATGTAATGTGTATAACACAAATATATTGACAATGTAAAATAAAAACTGTAAGAACGATTGTCAATTCAGACATAGTTAAAAAAGTCAAAAAGCTGACCTAAATATTGTTATAGGTCTAATTGTGAACATTCATATGTCATGGTTTTTTAAATATGACTGAGTTCTTTGAACAGCTGAAAACAGCAAACACAACGTTTGACAGTTAAAACATAGAGGTGACATGGTATTGTTTATGTTTACATGTAGCGGGAGGATACAAAATCTGTAACCAAACGTTGAACTTTGAGCAGGACTTCAGAAAAATGTGAAGTAACTGTGAATGGCTTATGCCACAGAACATCTTCAGTGGTGTTATGAGCTTTCATTCCATCCATGTTTAGAGTTTCCACATTACAATGATGTAAAATGTCATCCATACATTTGTGATTTATTTGCCATTCAGATAGGAATATTGTTGATTGTTTTACCTGAAATATTTAGTAAATTAAAAGTTCATAGTTCTGAAGCAAATTCACATCTGTTCATGTTTTTAACCTTGTGTACAACTTGCCATAGTTTTTTATTAGAAGGTGTTAATAAGTTGTCAGTTCTTTGATATTAACAGTTATTCTGTACCAAAGCTTTATGGCTGACTTTTGAAACCAGTTTACTGTGTGAAAACCAATTGGTTTTTATGAAAATTTTAAATTTAACATAGTTAACCCCAATATTGTGAGTTAGTTTGGTTTGTATGTGTGTTCCCTGTTGAAGATGAGGTTAGCAGAAATTAAATTGAAACTGGAAACTTTATTCTTAACTTTGTTAGGTAATGTGGTGTACACAGGCATGTAAAGTGTAGCAGATTAAAAAATATTCATCAATAGATCAGTGGGTAGCTATGATAGAACTGGACCAGATAATAATTTTTTGTTCCTTGCTGTAAGCCATTATTGCATTTTTTGTCACAGTCTCTTTCCCTTCACCACATCTCCAGGTGTTTGTGTTCTGTTTTCCGTGCCCAGATTGATGGTTACACCTGTGACTGCATGCCTGGTTGGACAGGCACTAATTGTGACCAAGAAAGTAACATGTGTGTGTCCAAACCTTGCTACAATAATGGCAGCTGCATCCAAAGTCCAGGGTCGGGTTCGTTTCATTGTGAATGCACACAGGGCTTTACAGGTATGCTTACGGCTTTGGTGGCGGAGCTTTTTGTTTGTGTTGCTTGTTGGTGTGGTAAAATATCTATATTGCTTCTCAAGCTGTTGCTTTTAATTTTAATTACTGTTCATAGTTTCTTCGTTTATGACCATGTGGATTGAACAAGTGCTGTTGCTGTACACATTTTGTAGCCTGACAATTTAAGGTCTTAATTTTATCAGTAAATACATGTCATAAATGTTTGAACAACTTCATGGATACTGTAATATGATTTCCAATCAAAAAGCAAATTAATAAATAATAGCAATATAGATTAATTTGGGATGAGACTGCAAAATAATTGTAGAAGTATATAGTTCTCAATTATGGGATGGAAAATAAGGGGAGGCAGGGGAATCATTTCTGTAATACTAGTATAGTAGCTATTGCTGGTGATTTTATTTCATGTATGTGCATGTTAGTTCATGTGTTTAATAAAATAAATGGAACATTTTATCTTCCAGGTTTACTGAAATTTCAGCTTTAATTGCAACTTAAAACATAATGATCATAGTTTATGTAGTCCTATTTTTATCTTTTTCAGATTCTACAAGACTCCTACCATCAGTTGCTGCAAATACATAATAATAATTTCATCCATGAGATAATACCAAAAATTAATTTTTAGAGGACTGTATAATATTATAATTTTGTGGATGTATAGTGGCATTATCATGTAGGTTGTATGTATTGAAGGGGTGCTGAATGTTATGGATTAACTATAAATTATTATTGTAAATTTTATGGAAGCATTATATTGTATTTTTTTTTTAAATGAGTGAAGGTAAAGTTTTTATTTCTTTTTTTCATTCCTATTATTCTATAAAAATTTTAATTTAAAAATGGATTAAAACATTTTATAAGCTGTAAGGAATTAAATTTAATGTGTGGTTTTTTTACATTGACTATTTGTTTAAATGGAGAAATTACTTTTGATTTCATGAACGTCACAAAAATGTCAGCCTGTATATATGTTGTCTGCAGGACCCACGTGCCAGCTCACCAATGATATCTGCTTGTCAAATCCTTGTCAGAATGGTGGCACTTGCATCAACCAAGTGAATGGCTACGTGTGTAACTGCACTGAGTATTTTATGGGAGATAATTGTCAACTAGAATACGATGCTTGCAGTTCCTCACCATGTGAACATAATGGAACATGTTTGTCACAGACAAACAAGAGGGAATACATTTGTGAATGTACTCCAGGTAATAGAGTTAAGATAGAGTACAAAATTAAATTTTGAATTTTTTATTTTTTATGTATTGTATATTGTTTTCATATATATTAACTTTTTTTTAACATAAAAATATTTATCAGTACAGTGAATTTTTGTAGGTTTAAAAAGTTATTCTCCAATTAAAGTATATTTTTTTAGATATTGAAGTTATAATAAGATATACAGTAGAACCCGCTTATAAGGTTCCCGTTTAAAAGGTTTTCCCGCCTATAATGCACGATTTTTCTAGNCCATTGTCACCAAATAATGTGTGAGCACCATGTTTGAGCCACCAGAGGATATGGTTTTCAATTACAGTATTAATTACAGTAGAACCCGCTTATAAGGTTCCCGTTTAAAAAGTTTTCCCGCCTATAATGCACGATTTTTCTAGTCCGGAATGTTTCTCCATAAGAACAATAAGAAACATTCCCGGAAATAAGGTTTTCATTTTGGGCGCTTATTACGTGTAAGTGAAGGAAGCACACTGGGAAAGGAAAACTTCAATGGAAAAGATGCTCAACTTGCACTGCTTTTCAGACAAAGTTGTAGTTTTTATCCCAAGCTCCACCCTGCTGAGATAATCTACCAGCTTGACATTGNAAGAAAAAACAAGCATTTTCATTAGCTGAAAAGTTAATCTTAATCAAGCACGTGGACCGTAATCCGGGTAGAACACTCAGAGCAATTCCTCGGAATTTGGAAATCCCAGTGACTACTCTGAATCGAATCATTGATGCAACCAGGAGACAAACTGCCACGAACAATTGTGCTTGTTTTGCATGTACAGTAATCTTTTGCTCGTATACTTATTTTATGATTTTGCAACCAGGAGATAAAATTTCTTAAAAGATTATGTATTTAAAAGAAATATTTGTTTTGTTCATTATGTAAAGTTGTGTGTTTATTACGGTGCATAATTTTATATCTTTTGGTGTCCAGATTCTTGAATTTTTGTGTTTCCCTCTTATAAGGTTTTCCTGCTTATAGTGTCACTTTCTTGTGGACCCCTGAAGAACCTTATAAGAGGGTTCCACGTACTAGAGATTAATATGAGACAGCTATTAGTGTAAAATATAGGCAAGAGCGAAAAGTAACCTAGCAGCAAGACATGCAAGTACAATAAATCTGTGGCGATAGTTTTTAAGTACAGTCAAATCCCTTAATAAAGTACATTGCTAAACCCGTAACGTACCTTACTAACCTTACTAAAACGACCGACCCCTTATGATTTCCAGTAATAAGGTAAGTTGCTATAGATATTTTGGGAGATGTAGGATCAATTTTGACCCACTTCCGACCCCTATACATAAAAATTTGCAACTTTCGTATGAGTCCGTGGTCAATTTTTTCAATTAAATGTAAATTTATTTTAATAGGCAGATGTTTTCTAAAAAATATAATACCAGAGAGGCTTATACTTAGCCTCAATTTGTCTTCCTAAACATTGAGCAGCGCAAGGATTTACCAAGCATTTATGTCCATGTTCAATCATCTGTGGTGTAAAGTCATCATGGATTTTTGCATGGAATATTAATTTAATTCGATAGTCAGACGTCTTCAGAATAACATGATGCTACAGAAGGGTATCTGTAACCGCCCTTGTCATCAAACAATTATGGAAATTGTAAGGCTGGATGCTGCATACTTATTTTTGCACCATATTTACAAACAAAACGAAAACTTTAATGTATCTGGCACTCGTCAAGTGTGATGGACTGGCTGAGAAATGGAAGTTACAATGAGAAGAAGACATGTTGTGGTTTCACAGTCCAGAGTTGTATTTGTGAGTCAGTTTGTAGTAGGCTTCCACGTGGCTGATGGCATGTCCAAAAAAACTAAGTGTAATAAGTCGTCAACTAACACAAGAGAAATCCATGTCGTAAAACACAAGCAAAGTGAGAGGCAAGATTAGTTGGTGCCACTGTGTGCTGTTGCCTAATTCGCACTGTTACAGTGGCCCCAGCGAATCAACCAAAATGTTTCTCAGATGCGCCCGAAAAATCTTGAAATAGTTCATAAAAATTCAGTAGGCATGTGCGAAGGTCGTTTTTTAAACGTGAAGTGAAGTTGAAACTTGCATCATGCAAAGGAATTTCGAAGAAAAATCAAAGTCGAAGGATTAAAAAATATATAATTATTTTGAGAGAAAGAGAGAAAGAGAGAAAGAAAAAAAGAGAGAAAGAGAGAAAGAGAGAGAGAGAGAGAAAAAACCATTAAGGTTTTCCTTTCCCAGCGTGCTTCCTTCCACGGGAATACTTTCAAAAGCAGGCACAGCTCTACAACCCCTTCAACAGGAATGTAAATTATTCACAATTTTCGCACAAGATATTAGAAGTTCGAATGCGAATAATTCGTAAATTACTATTTGCAACTATTTAAATTTTTGAATATCCGCACACCCTTATTAATGATACTGGCTGCTGGTTTTGATACTAGTTTTGGTGGACAAAATACTTCGTGAAAATCTTCAACTTTTCACTCAAAGATTTTTTTATTCAAAGATAAAGTTTCTTTTTGCAAGAGGTTCATTTTGCTAAATAACTAGGTGAAAATCGTAAGTCTGTACCTTTATCCATTCCTGTTTTACATTACTAAGTAGAGTACATGGCTGCTGGCATAAACTCACAACTATTTTTCAGAATAGCGGATATTATTCATTCTTCCCCCTACAGGAAACCATATTTGTAGGTATATCTAAATATCCTAGTCTTCCTTTGAAAGTAGGTGATAATAGTCTGACTCATGACTAGTCGACACACGACAGTGTGTAGCACAGCGGCTCATTCCACCCAGAGTTTTCTGTTGCCCTAGTACCGCGAGAGGTTTTAAACATTCCTCATGGTTTTTCAGTTGCTAGCATGTAAAGTTTTCTTAGAAATTAGGGCTCTAAGTCAACCATGTGCTAACAAAAGTAGTTTAAAGAAGGTAGTGATTGACAAACTAGGTCGATCTATAATTTTAAGTCTGTATATTTTTGCAAAATTATAAAACAAAGAATTTTGCTAAAATATAAATTTTAAAGAAAATTAACAGTTTAATGGCGAGATGTCAGTACATAAATGTACAGCGCGACAAATTATGGCGGTTATGTGTGAGAAAATGGGTTGTACTGTTTTAAGAAGTGCCAAGGAAAAATATGTAGTTGAAAAATGTCAAATTTTTATAAGAACTCTAATGACAGCAGGGAGTTGGTAATGAAAAGCAATTACATTACAGCCGTGCATACAAGGAAGAGGAGCTGTTGATGCCATTACAAGCAACAGCAAAAATGATTAATAATTTTTTTAATGCTACATGAAACTGCAGGAAAATAAAAATTATGACATCTACACTTAATAGATGTTGATATCATTAATTTTAATTGTCAGAACATGTTTATTACAAACGTAAAAATTAATGCGCCATAGTGAACCGTATTATATGTGGTGCATGGAGTTGTACGTAAATATAAGTACTCGTTTAATAAAACAGGTCCCTTTTGTTTCTTGCTTTCTGTAAGTATAGAATACTGTGTAGTAAAGTTAACTATCACTGCTGAGAACCAATAAAGGTGCAGCATCACCATGCTGTCTGCCAGGATCAAAACATTTTTCACTACCAATCTTTTTCATTTGTTTTTGCTTCTTGACAGCTCCCATGCCTTGAGGGAATGTTTCGTGAAAATAGAGGGGAAGGTACAGTTTTGCAGTGCAGTGTGGGAAGGAAGATGACCTACATTACAGTTGCACTGCCACAATTGTATTTACAAACATTACAGATACTTACAGCACAAGACTGGCTGTAAATAAAACAGGTTATTGCTGTTTGCTATTTATTTAATTACCTTACCAACAAATTGATGACATTGGAAGGCTTCTTTGATGGCTTAGTGGTAGTGCCGATCACAGTTTAGTTGTTTTATATTTCTTGCAACTTCATGGCAGGTACGTTTTAATGAGTGACATGCTGACTTGCTTTCCACTCATTTTATTGAAAATCCAAGTCCGTACAATGCATAAGTCTTTCTTACAGAAAATGTGCATGCTGTCCTATATTTTTCTCTAGTGCATGCACTACAGAAGTTACCATACTTCAAGTGACAAGTTGTTAGTTTATTTAAATTGTGGTGAATTGTAAATCTTATGACCATTTGTTCTATGGCGGATCCTTTAGTTTTATTAGACAGACTAATTTTTATTCTGGGCAGAGGGCAGGACTAACATTGACAGATTCAAAATGGTGATGTTTAACACTACAAACCAAAATGTTACTATTGAGTCATCAACTCTTACGTACAATAAATTTGTCTACTTTTATAAAACTTTTGCTATATTCTGATGTAGGTTTTGTACTAAAATTCTGTTTGAAACTTTTAATATAATTTCTGGTAAAAATTTGTTTCCAGAGAGGGAATTTGATTGTTATAGCAATTCGAAAGGCCTTGGAAGCCTTGCTGTAGCTTAGCATTGATGTATAATGATTATGCTTCCTTCAAAATATTATGAGCGGAACATTTCACGCCCGTGTAGGTAGGAGGGGACTATTTTTAGATACATGCTAAATCAGATACACTGTAGAATGCTCACCAAGAGAAACCCAATGCGCAGTAACTAAAAAGGTGTAGTGAATTAATTTTTTGGTGGATTTCTTTAAACATTTTTATGGTTCCTCAAATAGACTTGTTATGGAAAGATGGTCGCCATAAATGGGGTTTTTTATAGAGAGATTCTGCTGTATCAGAGTACATTATGTTGTAAATTTTAGATCAGTTAAATACATCACTGAACAAATATGCTGCCATATGAAAACACCATACGATGAGAATGGTAGCATGTTACCTTTGTACATCAGCCATAATTGTTTAATTGTACTCTCAGCAATGTAATTTTCATGAAATAAAATTGTAATGCTGCTTGACAAACAAAACCCCTGAAGTCAGCATCTCATGTACACAAATGTTAGGTTCCACCATGAATATGGTGTAGAAGAGTTGGGAATACAGTTTTATCCCAAATATATTGTAAACTTGAAACATTTCTTATTCGTGACACATCTCCCACATCTCTGCATTCCCTGAGAAAAATGGCATAAAATACTTATATTACATTTACTATCACTGTTTTTTCTAAAAAAAAATTCTATAAAAAATTGTACTTTTTCACTAAAGTTTGCCTTGACGAGCACAGATTTGGGCATGTGAATTTAATATCAACTTATAAAAAAATGTAACAACTGCTACCTAATAATAAAAAAAAAATTTTTTAATTTAAAACTTGTAAAAAACATTTGTGTGTGTGGTGCAAGGTTTTACCAAACATAATTTTTGCATAAAATATTATTTAATTCAGTAGGTAGACATCTTTAGAATAAAATGATACCCCATTCTGATAAGTAATGTTGCTAACATACAGGGTTGCTTTGCACATGGTGCTATATGGTGAAAGGCGGGAGGGGTGCTGGCTGCTGCCAGCTAATGGCGTACATGATCAATGACCTGCCAGGTGGTGCTTACAGACCACACCCACGAACTGCTCTCCCACAGCTGACTTTGCATGCAATGAGATCAATACTGCTCTCCAGGCTCGTACAACCACACCCATGGATTGCTTGCATGTTCAGTATTTATTATTTGTAGCGTGTAAAGATCAAATGAGAAAATAATCTTCCTGCAGCTTTGAGAGCAGGAATGTAAGGAATGCAGTGTAGGGGAGGGGTCTCCCGAATGCTCACCACTGGAGGGAGGGAAATCACATGACGCTACTGGTGCTATAGATCCTAAACTTCTAACATTGTACTCAACTATTGTGCTGTTTAATACCGTGCTATGCAACAGGTAATATGCACACTCAAAGCAGCTCTTGCCCAACCGCACTTGGCTGCTGCCACTACTGAACTGAACATTCCCACCCCTTCATGCAGTGGCAGTGGACTCTCCCAGCTCGCTCAATATGTTTTGGACTTCTGCACATTATTTTCTCGTTTGAATTTCACTATACATACACAAATGCATACACCGTTGCAGTGGACATTTGTTATGTCTGCACCTGTTGGCACCATCTTAATACTTTGGACAAATGTGGTTTTTGCACCACTCTATCAGAAGTAAATGCACACATCACTTTAAAACACTTACACATGCAAAATATTTTAGTCATTTTTATAGTACTGTGTACGGTATGTGTTATTACAACAAAGTGTTGTATCGTTTATGTTGTTCACCATAAGTGATTACATGGTTTTTTATTTATTACGTAAAACACAGCAGACTTGTGTAGTTGACGTAAACATTTGGCAATGTATATATTGCCTTGAGGAGGGGGGGGAAGTTATGCAAATGAAAGAAAGAAGAAACTACAAATAGCTTTCAAAAATTCTCACTTTACCATTAACAGTCTACAAATAATATGACACACTGGTCTTTCTTCTATGTACAAAAGGTGCAGGTTGTCAACAGTTCACAAAATCAAGCCAAAAGCATTGCCAAATTGGAATAAAATCTAACCATAAGTCGTCAATAAACAGTAATAAAAAACCAGGAGTAATTCAAGTTATAATAACACAAGCAAAGTGAAAAGGTGAGTGAGAGCACATTGGCAGGGCAAACACATAACAGTAGTTGTGTGTGGAAACATTGGGCCGCCTGAGGAGTGGACGGTGGGCGGAGAGGCAAAATCAATGCGTATTGGCTAGCACTAACGGCCTAGGAAAGGTGGTATTTAAACTATTTCCCTCATGTTTTCAACTTTTTCCACCCATATTTTTTACGATTCCTCAAAAACCAGTTGTTATAGACAGATAGATGCAATACGTTGGGTTTATATAGAGAGGTTCTACTTTGTGTTGTCTGATTATCTATTCAGCTTGATCCTAAAGACTCACCCTCCTGTACCTGATCCCTAGGGTATAACAGGAGACACCATTCTGAGCTTACATAAGTACCCTCAGATCAGAATTTTTCCAGGCATATAATTGTCACTTCAGACTTTGCGTCAGGTATCAGGACGCAGAGGTGCGCTCTGCCAGGCATTTCATTCAGTACACGTCGTTGTGAGTCGGATCAGTAACTCCTTTAATTGAGAGCAGTTGAATGCTCTTTCCAATCGCAGTGGGTGGAGGTTCTCTGCCCAGGGCAGTTCCACCTCACCTGTCAACAGCAGCGTAAGGAGTTGAATCCTTACGTGCCACCTTGATAGGGCTGAGTGCTATCCCCACTCTACAAAACCCGCTTTGTAAACGAGTCCTTTTACTAGGCGGACTAGACCGTCGATCTTTCGTTGATATGCATCAACCCTTTGAAACTCGGTCTGAGGCAGGCCAGTACGCTTGCGTTCCACGGCAGCTGCTACCGACTTTTTCCGGCACACCAGACTCAGCCCTCCAGGCAAGTGTCCACCTCCAGGTCTCCTTCCAAGCAGAAGGTTCAACCAATGCCACCCAGAGTCCGACCCGCGATCAGCACGGCCTAAGCCGGGGCTTTCACACTGATCCCCTGGGTACCCACAATTTTCAGACATGCACGCTTGAGTTTTCACCCAGGGAAGCCCAGCCCTTCCAGGATGCCAGACAGCCCCTTCATTAGAGCTCAGCCACCCCGAGATCAGCCCGATTTGCCAAATCAAGCCTCAGCTGGGGGATGTGCAATTCGGTTCGCGGGTCTTCACCGCAAGGTGAAGAATATATACAGCCACTGGAGACTGCACATAACCTCACCGTAACTGATTATCTGTGCACAGACAGGCCGTTACCGTCTTCAGTCGCCCTCACTCCGTTAGCCATGATGTGGCCACCATGTTACCAGCCCTACCGCGAGGAGGTGGAGATGGACTTGAGCAGTGCTAGGCTATATATTCGCATCACTGCTCCATTTAAGGAGTTGAGTCTGCAGCCTTCACAGCAGCAGGGGAACACCCAATCATCAATGAGCGGGCCCCACCGGAGCTCACCGGCGCGGGCACTCAATCGACGTAGGCCGGGAAGAGCGCCACGCACCAGCTCACTCTTACACTTACGCCAGTCGCGTGCTGCTAGAGCTTGAGCCGGGGGATGGGCCGACGAGAACTGACATTCCATTAGTCACGTCAGCTCAACCAGGTTGCCAGGGCCTAGTTCCCCCCTTACACGCGCAGACCGGAGCACAACAGTCTGGTTTTCAGGGCACCTGGTCCCTTCACCTTACACCCTTTACAGGCTGGTTGCCGGACCCACAGCCCAGCCCCAACCCGGCCTCTACAAGGGCCCCTGTGAAAATACAGAAGGAATGTTAACAACTTCACACTACAGAGTTAGTAGCAATGTATTGACATCCATTAATGTTAAATACAACTAACTTAAGGCTCCCACGTACATGGTGCTTGAACTGCATTGCAATGTGTTTGAAATACATCATTTTTCAACAAATTTATTTAACGTGTGTCTAATGTACTGATTTACAAAAAGAAGTCACACTTTAGAGGAGGGCTTTTGAGTGCTTTCAAGACATCACATACATTAGGAACACCATTTCATAGCACTCCAAAAAGACTGAAAATGGCCTTTTCAAAGTGCTGTATCTCAAAATATATACGTCAGATCTGTACATACTACTCAAGGACCTTGCATTGAACTTTCCTGCAGACTTTACACCAATAAAATAATAGGGTCACTGCTGAAAGTCTAGCTGGGAAAAGGCTTTTTGATTGCACCGTCGAGGCATGCTGTGTGTTCACTGGTCTATGGTTCATGCGGCCAACATTGCCACTGAGGCATTATTCGGTGTCTTGAGCTATGAATGATAGAGGGACATTTGCGCCTCCTAGGGGCACATCCAAACAAGCAAACTGCATTAAATCAAATGGGACGTAAGTCGGGCTATGATGATACTGTGTGACAACCTCCGTTGTTGAGCGCAATTTGTTCATGTTAATAAATTTTTTTTTGCAAATGACTGTGTTACATAACACTAGTATTATAAATGAACTGCAGAGACAGTACCACGGAATATTCTTAACATGACAGGTCTAAACAAAACAATTATTAACACAAATAGCTTTTAACCATGTGCTGCCAGCATTGCATTTGGTTGAATCTAACTGTTAAATTATAAAAAACATTTTGCATGCTACAATGGGCTCTTCCATTATGTTTACGGGCCATTTCCAATTTGGAAAGTTGCTTGCAGCAGGCTACTCTCAAGTCAAGCACGTGGGCCTTGAATGGCTTATGGGTCACAGTTTCTCCATAACTTCTGTACATAGACAGACTGTACATAATGCAAATAATGAATGAGGACAAACTTTATTATGAAATAATAAAAGTTTAGTTTAACAGATAATAGTAATACAATTTTTCAGGGTATTGAAAATAATATGCAAGAAACACTATTAGTAGGCTTTAAAAACGGCTTCATGAGAATTGGATTGCATGCTTCCATTTATTGAATGTATAGTGTATCCTTCCTTTCTACTTATTTCTTTGTGTAAGTAATTATTGTGGTATTGCATTGCTGTAACTTTATAATGTAGTTCTTCTAATTACTATATAAGTGTGTTCACTTTGAAGCTGAATGTAATTTGTGTAATGTTAGCTATTTTGCCCCTGATTCTCTTTATAATGAAAAATCTTGCTTTAAAGTTACTGTATAATGATGGAAGAGTTTATTTTAACTTATTATTATAAAATGCTCCACAACTTCACATCTCACTGTGTATCGTTGCTAAGCTAAACTACAGCCGAAGTGACATTTAGGTAGCTGTTGAACAAGTGATATGTTTTCGGTATTGTCTTGTACGCTATAGTGGGTGTAGTTGTGTGCTATTGTTTTTAATAGTAATGAACGCCCTATCTTGTTAGTAATCAGTGGAATAAACCAAGAATGATGTGCAAGTATCTTTGCGTTGATACAGAAGTCTCTTTGTTGATTAAACTGTAATTTAGGCAGTATTGTTTCTTTAGTGACAATATGCTTGAAGATGAGGCTATGTCCCTTTCAAAATGCCTTTAATAAAATAGACATTCAGTACTTTACCTAAATGTGAGCAAGTTAAGTTATATAATATACATACATACATATATTGTTTTGCCATAAGTATAACCTTTTGTGTAGTTTAGAAATAATTTAATATTGCTTGAAATCACCTTGAATACTAAATACTGAATAATTCCCAGCATTTATTACCCATACATAATTTAGATTAGTTTTGAGAGAGGACTGCTGTATAAGTTGCCAGTGCTAAGAAACACATTTTTAAATACATGGTAAATTCTGTGGGTTGGGACAACCAACAAACAGAAAGGTTTGGCTTGTATTCCATGACAACTTTGATCAGTCAAAAAATGCTTACGTTACCTTAGTAAATTTACTGTACTTTGTATTTTGTGATCCTCAGATTTATTTGAAGTTCATTCTGATTTGAAAAATAAACATATTTTGTGTGCTGTTTAGTTTGAAACTCAAAATTTTGGCAGTAATTAATTTTAAACTAGAAAACTAAGGTTCAATAGTTACAGAATAATGCTTTAATTAGCTCTAATATCTATTGTACATCTGTATTACAGTGTATTGTCTGTTGCAGGTTTTGAAGGTTCAAGATGTGAGATGGATATAAATGACTGTGCCAGTGCTACTTGCTCGGAAAACAGGAAGTGTGTGGATGGCATAAATTCATTTGAGTGTCAATGCCGTGATGGGTTTGCAGGGGAAAACTGCACAATGCCGACTGCGGACTTGTGTGCTACTCTTCCATATCCTTGTGCAGCGGGTGCCCAGTGCCTTGTTGACAATGGCAGACTCAAGTGTGTGTGCCCAGCTGGATATACAGGTACAAGTAGTATGATTAGATATATTTATACTAATGTTATTTTGTACATATATGTAATTGTATTATGTAGGTATACCTAGCTGCTGCTTATTTCCACCTAATTTTATTGGCTATCTAAATGCAGAGTTATTAGATTGTCGCAGGAGTTTGCTTGTTTAAGATTAATTAGTAATTACACAATTAATTGCTCATTATTGATCTAATTTACATAATTGGCATTTGTCTTAAATCTCAAAGTGTTTTAGCAATGTAGCGTTGTATTTCTTTTAGAGATGCATAATTTGTATTGACAGAGCTGTACTTGCAAACACTCTGTGATAAAAAAATAATTGGTTTATTAATGATTAATGGTGCAAGTCATCCCACTTAAAACGATGCATATATGTAAAAGACAAAAAATTCAAAATTTGTACGTATGTATGTAAGCATATATGTTTGTTCTCTATACAATTCTACACCATTTGATGGATCTGAACCAAATTTGGCAGGGATACCCTTCAGTACCCAACTTAAAATACTGTATTGGCCAGAATTGTTTCCACCCCCAATTGGGCCTGAAACCTCAAAAACAGGTTCATGCATCCCGCATTCACAACTTCCACCTCTTCCCAAAGCTAAATTAAATGATACTTTATGTGGTGCCCTACAGGTGTATGTACAATCTGAACTGTTTTGTTTCTCAGCTCATTATACCCTTTTTAGAATTTTTCTTGATTTTGGGGTTATGTGCTTCTTTGTGTGCTGTGGAATTTTTTCATTTACATACAATTAACGTAATTAGGCATACAAAATCCAAAAAATGTATCCTACCGCCAAGGCGACTACAAGGAAGGTTGGCTGATGTAGGCACGGCCTATTTCTTGTGGAATTCGTGATGTTAGGCCTAGCCCTCTTGAACGGTAAGCTCTTCTTGTGGTTGAAAAATTGTGTGCTATGTAAAAGCAATCTCTCTCGCTGGGCGAACCAAATGTTAAAATAGTATGGAATTTTGAGGATCTGTACAGAAATGTTTCACTTGTCTCACTGTTTGTTTCTGTTAAAAAAAAATTTAATTTAAAGATTTCTCATAACTTTGGAAAGTTTGCACTAAAATTTTCAACATGCTGCAAACATTTTCCTAATTACTTCAGATAGGCAATTTCATTGTATGAAATGTAGTAAAAAAAACCTAATTTTCATAATAGTCAATTTTTAACCATACAACTAACTCATGCTACAAAAAAAATAGTAATTTCTTGCATTGTATCTTTTTGTTGAATGGCTGGTGAGCGAAAGCCAGGCATACTAGAAAAACCATCTAAAACCAATTGATACTAACAGTATTCATTACAAATAAAGTAAACTATTATAAAGAAAAAAAATTTGATTAAGTGCACGACTGAAATAAGGACATTCTTGCTAGTATGCGAGCCAAGTGAGGGAGAAACGACGGCATTATATTAAATGTTTTACAGTAAATGCATTAAATATTGTCGTACAATTTCTTGATCTCATTAGTTCTGTTGTTAATTCAGGAATACTGAAACCTTTTATCTTTTTGATTTTGGATTATTTGGTAGTGGTGATAATACAGTAATATGATCTTTGATTAAGATTTAGGGGTTATTATTATTGTTAATTTTGCCCTTAGAGGGTATCAAGTATTGCATTGTTTAATTTTTCAGATGAAGATTTGCATGTTATTTGTTCAATTGATCCTTAGAAGGTATCAAGTATTGAAATTTGTAAATCACGTTAAATAAAAAAGTGTCCTGATTGGCTCTCGTCTCGCAATTGTTGATTGGATGAGAGAGGTGCGTGGTCAGCAGACAGCCAATCAGGACGCACGTTACAAGAAGTGTGATGCTTTCCTTTAACAGAAATACCATCACCACCATCAAGAATGGATGAGTTTATGCAAAAGAAAAAAAAATTAATTAGACATGATTTTTTAATGCATTATGGCTGCAAGATGTTTTAAAAGTTCATTTAAATTATTGAAATCGAGTGAGATATTTGTTTATTTGTTTTGAGAATACAAATGAATAAATAAAAAATGGAGGACAGAACTTCAGCAATTTAATTTAACAGAAATGTTACAATACATAATGAATCAGACTGCGTTCTGTACATAAAAGTAATAAATACAACATACAAAACTGTCAAATATACGAGTCAGAGCAAAGTCTGTGTGCAAAAATATAAAATAATTTTAGAATACATTGCAAATACAGAACCTAAATTATTAAATCTATTACAAAAGGAATATTATTTGTATGCAAAAGAATAAAACAAGAGGAGCAGGTGTACTTACAACTTAAGTCAGGAAATAATGTTTTGAGATAATAAAGTTTGAAGTATTTGAAATCTTGGCAGTTGAATTAACTTTTGTTTTTCCCATTATTGTGTATTCCTATTTCCTATTAATAGATTGAAGTTTACTTTAGGTAAATAAATGTTTACTTCAAACCTCATCTAGTATGTGAGTGATTCTTCTTTTATTTAGCTTAAGCCATTATAGTTTTTTGAGGTAAGGGTTTAGTTTGGTATTACCGTATTTATGCATGTATAACACCCCCATTTTTGATTGTACTTAAACTAGTTATGCACGCCAAAAAAAAACATATTTAGTAGATTTCCTTTTGATTGTAGTAAGAATAACAATAGTTTTCGTACATGTTCATTGTGCATAAACTACGTACATCCAAACTATATGCTTACATGATTTATTTTATTGTGCGTGAACTATGCACGTCGGAAAACAGCTGTCTTAGTAACTGTTGTTTCCTTTTAGATGATCTATCCAATGATACCATATTCAACGGCTGTTCCCATTTACAATTTCAAATCTCGCCACCCATACCCATACTTCCGGTATGTTCGGAGGAATGGAATTACTATCAGTCTATGATTCATGTAGGGTTTAGTTATCACAATGTTTTCGCAAACCCCCGGCGTCTGGTTGTTTCCGAGAAAAAGGGGTGATACAAGCGCTGTGAATCAGCGTGTGTGTGTGTGTATGTGTGTGTTTGTGTTCATTTATAGCAGTATCATATGTGTATTTCTTTATTTACACAAAGGATAAAACCTTCATAAAATTGTTCATTATTTTTATTATTTAAATGTTTGTTCCAGGCGAACATTGTGATGTAGATATAGATGAGTGCCAGACTGTAGGCATCTGCAACAAAGGAATTTGCCAGAATGTCCCAGGTAAAATTTTTTACAACTTAAACTTCATCTATAAAATAATTGTGCCTTAGAGTATAATATCAAAACATTTTGGATGATAGTTATAAAATTATATCATGTTATAATGGATTTCTGACATTTTAGTAAGAATTGCACTTTTGTATGTTTGTTTGTAGACCTACAAGATTTTAATGTTTTATTTATTTATTATAATGCATTTCATCTCAATTAATTTTTATTCTTTGTAACTGGACTTTTATTTCAGTAAGTCATTGATTGAGATGCCTTGCTTTTGATCTAGTTTCCGGATCTCCTTTACTTGCTACCACCTCCTCCCCCCTTTTTTTCCTACTTCACCAGCCCAGCTAGCTGCCAATATTTAAGGAGCAGAACTTCTTTCACTAACTTATAAGTATGGAACTAACTGTAGATAAGATAAGCATCCAAAACTCAACTGAGCACTAAATAATTTTTTTAATGTTAGCTAAGCTACGATGTAAACAAATGTGAGTTTTATATTTGTATATTGGGAGTGCTAAAATTGGGATTTTACTGATAAGTAATAGGTAATTTAAACTGTAGAATAATAGTAGACATTATAATCTTTGTTCTTAATGTCTGTGCTACAGTAATGCATTATATTTTCAGGTCGCTATGAATGTTACTGTACACCTGGATTTGTAGGAGTTCATTGTGATATTGATGTTAATGAATGCCTATCACAACCTTGTCAGAATGGAGGTGAATGTATCAATCTGATCAACAGTTTCAACTGTGTCTGTGGTCCAGGATATACAGGTAAATTAATGTGCTGTTGTAAAGTTTCGGTAATGAAAATATCACTCTAAATCAGTGTTAATGCTGAAATAAAATCTGCCAGTTCTTGAAGGTTTTTTTACACTCTAGGTTTGGGCAAAGCTTAAACTGAAATAATACATGTACAGTGGAAACTCTATTTATCGAATTTCAGGGGACTGACATAAAAATTCTATAGATGCGGACATTCTGTAGATGTGGGCTGGACATATTAATCATCCAAAAAAAAAACCCAACCTTATTAAACTTATGTTTAACACATTGATACGCAAATGTTAGGTATTTGTCAAGTTTAACTAAAAGAAAACAATGCAAATGTAAATATTAAAGAAAAAATTCATAATACAGTAGAACCGTGTTATAAAGTTCTCAAGGGAACCAAGACTTGGCCTTATATGTAAAAAAAAAAAAACAAAAAAAAACAATCCACTTTAATTTTTTTTTGGTACACTCGCACTGAAACTAATAAAAACCGCATTTAAACACATCTTTTGGAACCACGTGCACAGGAAATAGCTGCCGACGTAGCGGAAGTATTATCCATAGAGCAACTAACAACAGTCGCAGTTACTAGGTAAGAAATAAAAATGTCTTGAACATTGTGATTGATAAAGTGCAGTGAATAGGGTTTCCTTAATTTTGTGTAGCCTAACTTTCCAGGCATATTTATTAGTGTTACATTTATGCTTATTAGCATTCATAATTTAATGGAAAAATATTCAAATGAAAAACTTGCTAATTGTGTTGGCAATGTCGCATCGCGAATCGACATTTCGAAAATATGGCACCTCTGTTTCTTGTGGTTGCTGGTCGTTACCAACATGGCTGCCACCGTAAACTTTGCAATGGCTTGCTAAACTGTATTTCCACATTTTTCAGTTTGTTTGTATTTTGTGCCTTCTAAAAGTACACATGATGTGTACTCTGAGACATCTAATGTTATTATTTATTACTTTTTGTTATAAAGTACGAGTTAAGTGCGACATTGTGACTAAATCAACAACAGGTTATTTCAGAAGTGGTAAATTACATAAATGAGACTAAACAAAGGGCAGTGAGACATAAACGAAAACAATTTGTGTTGAAAATTTATTTTATTTGTTTTATATCTTAGTATTACTTGTGCTTGTGTACAAAATGTACTGTATACCGACTTTGTATGCCATGGTGAGTACAGTTGATACTTATACTTTTTTTTCAATACTTCGTTGATAAATAATTGGAACATGTCATTTTTGGCAATGCTACAAAAATGTTTGTTCAATCAATGGGGTCAAAATTAAATTTTGAAGTTGTGCGAAAATTGGTTTTTTTTTTTTAGCATTATTTGCATAGGAATTATGTTGGGACCACAGAACATTTTCTGTGTACTCTGACTTTTGATTCATCCGTGTTCGATGGATAGAGTTTTCAATGTTTATTGTGCTAATTGAAGTTTGCAATGTACTGAATCTAAGTATTTTAAAGTGATTCTAAAAGTTGTTTTATGATATTAATTTTTGAGGCTTTCACTAATTCATTCAAAACTATGTACAGTCAAATCTTGATGAAACGACCCCGGTTATAACAATTACCTCTAAGTAAAGGTCATTTTTTGGGGAACCATAAAAGAGTATGTTAACAATTGATAAATGTAAAGGAAATAGGTCAGAAACTTAAGTTTGTGGCATTTATTATGGTTGTTATACTTTATTCTCTTTGCTACTTCTGTTCAACACTGAAGAGGGAAATATCACTGAAGTCTGTGCGTGTCCCAAAAATTCTAGCCCCATAAAACATTAAATTTCAGAAAGGGCAATACACAAAATGGAAATGCCCACAAAAGATTTAAATTTTAAAATGTACCCAAACAACTTGAGTGTATTTCAAAACATTCTCGTTGGCAATACACAGTTGTAATTGAGAAACCGTACACACCTTTGAGTTCGTTGCAACCTTTTTATTTAAGAGGTACTCCTAAACATGTGTACTTACCATGCAATGTGTGGCCGCAGCATCAATGAGCGCAGGAACTAACTTTCCACCACACGTAATTGAAATAGTACACGTATGCAAACCACGCTGCTTTTTGCATCTCCTCTTTCTTCAACTTATATAAGCAGTAGACCTACACCATGACCATGTTCATTGAGCATAAAAAAATACAAAAAAGTCACAGTCAAGTTCATTACAGAGCAGAGGATTGCGCAGCTTATTTGTGGCATGGTATAACCACAAAATAACTAGTGACCGTCATTAAGCACGCAGTTTATTCAATCACCATCACGAAGCAAAATGTGGGTAGTGGCAAGAATAAATAAAACTTATAAAAATTTCAAAGGTGGCTGATTTTAGAATACAAATCACAATATTCTACATTTAATTTGAAAATGTACAATTTCAACATAAAATTTAAAAGAGTACAGCATCCGAATTATTTATTAATTACAAGCATTAAAATATGTAGTTTATTTCACGTAGTGATATACGATGTGTAGCTTTAATGCCACCTATACAAATGAAGTTCCACAAAACCAAAAAAAAATGTATAAAAGTATGAACAAACCAGGTAATGTGCATTGTTGTTCTGAGAGGCGGCTATGTTCATTGATCAAATTTTTCCAGCTACAGCTCTGCGTGAAACCAGCTATAATTGCAGCACTAAAAACACGAGCATTGTAAGAAATTATGTTAAAAACTGCATGACTAGTATTAAATGCTTTTGAAAAGGAGGCACCAATCTGGTCTGTCAGAGCCCCACCCCCCTTTTTTACCAACTACGAATAAAATATAGATATCAAACAGATCTCACTGAAATGAATGGCAAACTCTAATGTTGCTTGCTCCGCGCCGTAAGAAATCATGTCAAAAAAAGTCGAAAGAACTCCCTAAACTTATTTGTATGCCCAGAGTAAGCATGCAACAGGGTGGTTCTATTACGTGTAGTTTTATATTGATTAAATATTGCAATAATTTAAAGTGTCACAGTCATGAGTGCAAGGTCTTCCAAAGAAAAAAATCATGTCCCAGTATGAAGTTTGTTCAGAGCTGGCCTCACTTAGTGTGCACTTCGAATCAAACGACCAAAGGAACACGCCCCGATGTACAAAAAAAATTCAATTTTAATATTGAACAACATGTTTATAAAATCTAAATTTGATAACCATGACCAGAACGTCGTGAAGCAACTTACCAAAACTTTAATTTAGACCTTTGGCCAAAACAGAATTTTGAACTTGAGGAAAACCATGACAGCTACTAGATTACCAAAAAATGACTATGCTTAAATAATTAACTTGAAATGCCACAAACTCGTGCTGGAAATCCCTGACATGGCTCTTCAAAACTCTGCAACGCCCCTTTAACCATACTTGTTCATACCTGTCGGATAATCAGACAGTCCTCCCTTCGAGTGGTCTGTCAGAGTATTCTAGAACCAGCCTACCATTTATGGGTACATTCACTGTTCATTGCTCTCAACACTATCTGACTGTAAGATCTGAATGGCCCAAATAAAAGGCAGTTTGGTGCACTGTCCACTTGATTTCTCACAGCCTATTATTTGGTCTGTCACCCAATAATTATGCCGGGAAAATTTTGTGCTCATTACACTACACACAGTGTTCAGAAGACAGTTCTCATTAGTGGCAAGTGCTCACTATGTTGTGTGTGTACATACGCCATTACATTAAAATAAAATTGCTTGCATATCATCTATCAGTGTCTCGTGTTCACCAACTTTCATCATTATTTAATGATTTTAAAGGCTGCAACAAGTTCTATGGTAATGAGTGTACGTCTAGGTAGACCTGAAAATTTTTTATGTAGGAAAATGGGAATTTTATAGTTTNTTTAAAAAAAAAAAAAAAAAAAAAAAAGGGTGGGGGGGATAACTTTGTAAGGAATACCAGTCTGTAGATTACACTTTTTTCTAAACTGTAAAATTATTAACGTTATCAACTGCAACCAAACTTTTAATAATAAGTCCATGTTTATTGCCAGAGGACCATGCCCATCTACATGTATCAATCATAATGCCCTTTATTTGGTAATGGGTTATAGAGATGGCTGCACAGTCGGCATGTCATGGCCTCAGTTGTAAAATTGTGTTTGGGGCCACAGTGGTGTAGTGGTCTGACTACTCGCCTCCCACCAAGGCGAACCAGGTTCAATTCCAGGTTGGGTAACTCCCGGATTTTTGCATGTGGGTATCGTGCTAGACGATGTTGACTGGTTTTATCAGGGTTCTCCCATTTTGCCTGCCCTTGCATTCCTGCACTACTCCATCCTCATCTCGCTTCACCCTCATCGACTCTCAATACCACAATGTGAAGAGTTGCCCAACTCTCTCCTCTTCACTTGAGGTGGCTCCCTAGTTGTTCTCACAAGGCTGCATAAGCTCTGCTCCATCAGCCTCCTCCTCCCAGAAAAAACCCACTCGTGTTGCTGGGAATTGAATCCTGTGTGCGGCTTCAAGACTGCTGCACTGTCTACCATCTGATGAACGCAGATGTAGTAAAATAACGTAACCAGGCATTCCTGACGGAAACTATAATTGTATAGAAAGTTGGATGATGGTGAGAGATTTGGAGCACCAACCTTGGTCTGTGTCCATAGCTCAAAAATACAGCAGCAATAACTACCTAAATTTATTAGATCAACTACATCAGGGTTTTGGATTATGTAAGCACTCCTAGATTTCATTCATAGTGAAATAAGTCCTGTTTCCAGTATTAGTGCTTAATTGTATGGGCAAGTGACAAAAAGTATAATTTTCTTATATTCAGTTGTGCTGTTTCTAATGTTTCTAAGCCTCTTTCTTGTATGTTTCTTTTTTTCCTAGTTAATATTTTGATAAGCTATTATAAGTATTAATATTCAAACAACTGTGTGCTTTAAGTTTTTGACATAATCTCAGTTTTACTTGATCTGAAAATTTCAAAAGAGAACAAAAAATTGCAAAGTATTCAAGAATCAAGAAGTTAAGTGAGTTTTGGAAAAGTTATAATTTCTGATTGTGGTATCAATTAATGAAGTTTACGTTTATTTTTGGCAGTTACATAATACAAATTATTAATTTTTTAAAGTTGTTTTTTTATGTTTGCAATAGTATTTTGTTAAAACATTTAATTGCACTATTTGTATATATCCAGTTTTATTGTTTTATCATACCGTATAAATAAATGCTTAAAAAACATACATAAAAACAACAAAGATATACACCAGCAGTTTTGTGAATATGTTAGTTTTGTTCTATTGATATATTAGGCAGTTATCCTTTACTTCAAGTTTGTGTGTTTGGTGTTGTGAAAGGCTTACTGTATTTTGTGATGTAAGTATTTTTGAGTACAGTATTACATTGGCAAGTCTATTGTGTTGTTTAGATATTCTACTAAAGATAACACAAGCAAGGGTGGATAACTTAACAGTAACATTTATTAACGTTATTTTATGAAGTAACAAATTGGCTTGTTACATAATTTCAGTAAATACAGTACGGAACTTTTACAGTGTGTGACACTGATAACTATATAACGTTACGTGCACTATAATATTATAGTACGTAACCGAGTAAACGTTAATAATATATTTTTGTTGCCATGAATAATGTTATTTGCATAACGCTATAGCTAATAGTAACAAAATAACGTTACAGTGCACATAAAGTCATGGTACATAACTCAGTAAAAGTTATGACTATATTTGCATTTCTTATTATTTTAACTGTAAATATAATTATTTAGGTCAGCCTACGCTTTGAAATAGTTATCATGAAGTAATTTTATTCAGACTGGTGATGTGCTTAGAAATATGACAAAGCTTTACCGGTATGTTTATATTCTGTACCAGTAAGTTTATATTCTGTTTGCAACTTTGTCGTTGTGGAACAGTACTATTTTGGAACAATTCAGAATATGGTTACGGCCCTATAAATTTGCTGAGAACACTTTCGTAACAGTCATATGGGGCCATTAAAAAAAAGTATTAATGTTTCTTGTGCAAATGACCTTGAAACTGAGACTTATATTCTTGTTTTAAAGATTTTTCCAATGCCAAAAATTTACCGTTTATGTGACGTCGCTCAAATTACGAGCATCCTTTATATCTACGTACAGTCAGTAATTGGTTTTACGCATAGTTTACTTTTAATCACAAATGCCATTGCGTTCTTTATAACCAGCCTCTAAAATGTGAGCGTGTTAATACCTTTTGAGGTGACTACGAAAATTTATTTATTATATATTATATTTATTTATGTATTTCGAAATGTATATTATAGTTTGTTATTTTATTTCAGTTCGATATTTGTGATCATTAAAGAGGATTTATTTCGAGTTGTGGCGCAGAATTTAGGAGGTTGAACGTGGAGCTAGTTGGTCAGTATTCATGCTCGCTCAATCCATCTGGACGATGGCCATAAGTTATATTTAAGTGAACCATCAAATGGAAAATATGTTTATTTAATCATGTGGTAAATACAGATTTTCGATTTTTCAACCCTGTTCTTATAAAACAAATATGACCATCGGCTTTTAAAATGTGTAGCTCACGACCACAGCTACCTTCCGAGATTATGACTATTCAACATGGCTGTCGTCCAGATGGATTGAGCTAGCATCAACACTGGCCAATTTATTAGTTCCACGTTCAACATTCTGAACCCTATGCCAGAACATTTTGTATACGACTGTTAACGTCCTGCCATTCCTGAAATTTTTACTGATCTACTTCTTTTACATGTTGACAGCGTGAAAACTATTGCGTTTATATTCAAATTTTAAATTACGACTTGACAATTTATTTCTTGTCTTTGTCGTAGCTCCAAGGTACAAAATTGTTCCATCTAATGTTGAAATTTTGCCAAAAGGGAAATCCTGTTATCCATTTGCATTTACTTTCTTTTTTTTAAATAACAAGACTATCGTGAAAGTATTTGTTTGAACAGAATTGAGCTTTCATCTGTTTACTTCTGGTCCAACTATTTGGTCTTACATGTGCGTCCATTCAGTCCAAGTCCTGTCAATTTTTTTCATTCAGTTACACATTGTATGGCAGATGTAATAGAAATAGGTGCCTTAAATATGTTGTTTAGCAATTAAATTGTACTATTATTATTTTGGAGACTTAAATACAGGATAAAAATAAAATAAACAGATAGTTAGTTTCTCATTCAGCTTTATGAATAAATTACAGCTTTTTAGTAGGGAAACATTTGTTGTCATGCTACAACTAATTCTAATATGGTCTCAAACTACATAGAAATTTCCTTCAAATCACTGCTGGAGAAAGTTTCTTTCAAACACTTAGCATTATACCCTAATATTAAATGTAAAATTGTCATAGTTTGCATATTAATTTGTGAGGATCTGTTGAATTTCAGTATTATTTAAACTATACTGCAGTCCGATATATTAATACTTTACGAATTCAGTCTAGTTCTATTGTAAACGATTTTTCAGTTCATGTAGTAAATAACATGGTTTTCACTACGCACTTTCATAAACAAATATAACTTAGGTATACTTCAAAACATTTTTTCCCAAGGTTTCTGTTTAGTAGTAGTCGAAATCCAATGTTCGTATTATAAATTATTTAGGAAACTGCTTGTTGTGTCCACAGTATTGTGCTAGCCTGAACGTACGTTGAAATTACACTTTAGTTAAAATTAATTTCACATAACCATGTAAATTAATAATTTAATTTTAGTTTTATTAAATATGTTAACACATGGTTATCAGTTCAGAAATTGTTGCATTTCCTACGACTTCACTCGAACTAATACAAACCACCGTATGATTTTCTTTAAAAAGGTTGTCAGTAATATTAGTTTGGTTATTGTATACTGTATTTATTAATTAGTTACAAATGAAAATTTTATTTTCAGTTTTAAAATACTGAGACCATTACCAGATTTCAGTTCAGAATTGCACTGAAATGAAATCACCCGGTTAATTACAGTCCTGAAAGCTGGAGTTTTAGTAATATTGGATCAATTGCAGTATATAGGATTAGCTTGTTCTATCACAGGGGATGGGGATGTGTGGTTTTGGTGGTGTGTCTGCTATCTTGAATGTCACCATGGCCGCCATCTTGTGGTGGCTATCTTGACTGTCCTTGACCTTGAAATCTGGGTGGTCAGCCATCTGAATTCAGCTTGAAAACACGAGTCCACAGGCATGTTTCTTAATGTTATAACATTTGCAAGTCAAATAAAATATGTATTAAATTTAAATTAAATTTATTACTTTTATTTATTTCATCTCTGACATGGTTTCACCGACTATACGATTGATTAAACATAATGTAAACCCCTCGTACCATCACATGTTTCGATAGCTGAGACAGCTGAACATCTGCTCTGCTGCCCAAAAGTCAGTGGTTCTGTGCTTATTCCCTCCAAGAGACAGATGTATATATATTTTAGAGTTGTCCTATGATATACATACGTAAGTAAAGTTGAAAGTTTTAACCACTATATATATATAATGTGTATATATATATATATATATATATATATATATATATATATAATGTGTATATATATATATATATATATATATATATATATATATAATGTGTATATATATATATATATATATATACATATACATATATACATATATAAAACGAAGGTTACTTTGCTATCTATACAGTAGTTCACATTTAGTTGTTTGATGGCCTAGAGTGTAGCTAAACAGCTGTGGGATGTATGAGCACATAGTTCATTATTCCTGTTCGGCATAAAACATGCAGTAGTCTCAGGAAAATGGATAAGGGTAAGAACCTTTGGTTCCAAGATGAAAGAGACAATTGTAAATTTAGCACCTAAAGGATTGTGATTGATAAAAAATAGGACAAATGAAATTGTGAATAAGAGTCATGCAGTTGTTCAGTATGTTGTTTATAAATGTAAAAAATCAAGGCTCAGTTATGAACATACCAAGACAGCCTAAACAGAAACGTCGGAGTCCTCAAGAAGAACGAATAATTTTGCGGGAAGTAAAATCCAGTCCCCGTATAAGCGCTCCTACTACGCATTGAATTAGATGTTCATACCGGTAATAAAATGTGTTCTAAGACAGTTCGCCGTGTGTTATGTATGCATGGATAGAATGGTAGGATAGCAAGGAAGAGACCCTTCATCAGTAACAATAACCGTGCTACAAAACTGTTAAAAGGGCACCTAAATATGAACCGAGTTTTGGAACAATGTAATTTGGTCAGAAGGTACTAAATTAACCTTTTTGGCTCGGATGGTGTCTACAGGGTTTGGAGAAATTGTATACGGCTGATGGTGTTGCCAATATATTTTTCACAGTTTAACTTGTGGTTGGTTTAGTCATGGATTGGGGGTGTTTTTCTGGGAAAGGGGCCAGGAATGTTCAGTTAACTGATGGTACAATGGGCAAGTTTGTCTATAATGACATTCTAAAGAAGAATGTCAATCGAAGGGCAGAAAAATCAGGAATGTTACCTTCTTACATTTTTCAACATGGAAGCTACCCGAAGCATACAGCTGGTCTTAATAAATAGTGGTTAATTTGAAACATTCCAAAACAAAAGAAACTTCTCCTGTCACCCAACCTCATTCCCATTTAACATCTATGGGCATTTCCGAGTCTCAAGCCCACTGCAAAAATATTTCTTCGAAACAGGAGCTTAAAATAGTAGTGAAAAGTATGGTACAGTATCAGTTGTGAAAAGTGTGAGGGACTAGTCAACTTCATTAATTAATTCTGTCAGCTGTATTAATAACGATGGCACATAGTGAAATGAAATTCCAGTAGTTTTATATTGTGTTTGTGTTACGTTTTCATACAAACTATGTAATTGTTTATAATAAATAAAGCAAATAACCCAGAACATTATTTTTTTCACACGAGAGGCACAGAACAGTTAATTTGTAACTATGAGAAACAAAGATATTTTTATAACACTGCATTGTATGAATAAGAAAGTGAGAACTGTATTTCTGAATTCACTTTCACGTGAACATATCCCCCCCNCTCATACCTTTTTTTTCATTTCAGCAACATAAGAATAAAATTTTTTCTTGAACACTTTATTTCCATATCCCGTTAAATTTCAGCGGAGAGGTTTAGGTGGCTCTTAACATCGGGGTCCTGAGAGCCGATGAGGGTGAAGTGAGGTGAGTATGGAGCCGTGCTGGAATGCAAGGGCAGAGCAAACAGGAGATTCTCAAGAAAACGTGCTGACCAGAGACATTGTCTGACACGATTCCCACTTTCGAAAATCTGGGTGCGACCCCGCCAAGAATCGAATTTGGTTCGTCCTGGTGGGAGGCTAGTACTCTAGCCGCTGCACCACAGCGGCACCAGTTAAATTACAGGGTCTGTCCGTAACTCAGCTGCCAAAAGCGAAGAGAAAGCAGTGATGCACATACCGTGCGTACAGTGGATTGTACACAAAATGCCATAGTTATCACCCTACAAAGGATATTCGGTCAAAAAGGGCCTCAGTAATTGTGACCATGGTCTATATACTTTATCATGTATTCCCGTATGTACACACTAAACTACAGCAACATTTAGGAAGATACATAATTTCCTGTTAGTAATTTGTAATAATCGTAACTACAGTATGAAATTCCATGAATACAGTATGACAAGCAGAAAAAATATTTCCATTTTGTCACTAGTGACAAAAACTACATCATAGTAATAACACATTTTACTGGCCCGAAAAACACTTTTTCAACAGTAAATAAAGTAATTGCGTTCGTGCAGTGCATTATAATACATCATCTTGGAGGTTCAGTTAAACATTCCCGTATTGACCAATTGTAACATTTTGTATCATATATCCCATTTTGAATGAACATGTTAATTTTTTACTTCACCAAATATATGTGGGCGTAATTAATATCTTCTGATATTATTGAATACGTTAGCAGCAAACGTTTCATTGGTTCTGCCTAATAATGTTATTTAATAAGTAACATTATTGAAATAACAGAAAAATTACTGTTTTTGTATTAACGTTATAATCTGTACAGCATAATGAATAGTATTTTTCAATGTGTTACTACGACAAATAACGTTATTAAATCAGTTTTGATAACCGATATCAGGTGGATAACGCAATGGAAAAAAAGGGGTTACTACCACAAATTTTGTCAAGTTATCCATCCCTGAACAAGAGCTTAGAGTTGATATTTTGCTTTTTTTGTGAATTTTTGTGTCTGTATAAAATTACTATTTAGACTCAAATGTATGCCCAATTAAATAAGACAGTATTAATAATATTGTGAGTTTATATGGATTTTCTTTACTCTCTGTTGTTTCCAGGTGAAATGTGTCAACATGATATTGATGAGTGTGCCTCAAATCCTTGTCTCAATGGTGCTACATGCATCAACGGCAGAGCCAGTTTCACATGCCAGTGTCTAGCAGGTTTCACTGGAATCTTCTGTGACAAAAATATTGATGAGTGTGAAGTAAGTTTACAGCTTTGGTCACTTTTTCGAGTTTTAATGGTTTTAATATTTTTCTGCTTGACATTTTATTCTGTAACTTTTTGGCAACGCGACTGGAATGCATTGGAAACTGGCTGCATATTTCTTTCTCTTTTTGTTTTAGTCTGCGATTGAAACGTATGAACACTAAACAGTTGACATACTTAGAAATTTTGTTTGCCTTGTTACTATTCAAAAGGTACAGAGTTAGAGCTGAGTTGTGGGAATTGAAATGAACTGTCTCCATTGCCAAACAAGTCTGCAAAAATTTACAGAAGACCATGCTATTTGGTACTTAATGCAGTTTTTATATTCTCCCTTTCCTTTTTATTCAATTTTTTATCTTTTTTATTTGTTAGATTATACTTTGTAATTTTATTTAGATTACAGCTAGAAAATTTGTTGCTTCCTAGCTCTTTGCAATTAAATTCTGTGATTTTATTTGTGATGTCCCTTTTTGTTCATTTGGTTGACCTTAAATGTAGTCTTTATCTTTTAATTTTAAGGTTGATAGTTTTAATTTTATTTCCTACAGTCATGCACAGAAAAATTAGAAACTAGGAGCAGTCTTTAATATAGATTGTTTCAATTCATAATATAGTTTGCACTAGAGCTGTGCCGATTCACAAAATTATACCGATGTGCCAAATCACAGATGTGCCTATTCTGTAATGTCGATTCACTGGTGTGCTGCAGATGTATGAAAAAGCTTTTTACTTATATCTAAGTTGAATTTATATTACTATTATACTAAGCAATGGTATTAGGGAAGTGTAGCAGAATTACAAGCAATTTTTAACTTATTTCAGTTTACAGTGTCTAAAAAGTACGTAAATAGATTAATAGAACAAACCATATAAGTTCTAGTGAACACAAAAATTAAAAAAAAAATGTTGGTTTATATTTATAAAAATACTTATTTGTTAACACAGATAACAGTAAGCATGCATAAGGTTGTTAACAGTCAAGTGATAGCTTTGAAACAAAAATGGTTTATTATTTTTATATATTATGCATGTGTTCTATGATAAACAAGATTAATGTTACTTGCAAAATATTTACTCTGAAACCTAATTCTTCCAAAAAAAAAAAAAAGCTAATTGATTTGTGCTTGGGTGCTTACTACCCATTTGGGTTAGTATAAAAATATTTGTTAATGAATAGGAATATTCCAAATTAATACCCATCACAGAATTAATTTTTAACATAAAAATGTTACAAATGAATTTATAAATACAATGGAACCTTTTTTATAATGAATCTAAAGGGAACATTTTGTATGTTCATTATATAGAGGAAACTTCACACGTACACTAGTCTTGAAATTATATGCGAAACTGATATACCACATTTACATACGTAGAGTATCTTATAATATAAATAACCTGTGGTAAAGCATTTTATAACTGATATACATAATAAGAAAAAAAAATTGAATATAAACCTAAGTCAAGAGATTGGAAAGGCGGCTTTCCCCCTCCCTCTAATCCATTTGTTGATGGGTAGCCAAATTCCCTCCCTCCTTCCCCCCTTATATTTTTATCAGCTCCCCATGAGACTGGCCCTCATCAATGTCAAGCTGGTAGATTATCTCACAGTAGTTTAGAGCTTGGGACAAAAAGTATAATTTTTTTTCTTTTAACAGCAGAAGTTGAGGATCTTTTTTAATTAGGCATTCCTTTCCAGATGCTCTGTACTGGTGGTAAAAGCAAGAACAAACTTTTAATTTTCATAAAAGCAATATAAATTATTTATATTGAAGAATAATTTAGAAATTTAACATTATTTTATTTTATGCAGAAAATTATTTGTATTTTCTACATTGCAAAAGCGTCAATTTGGTCAACATATGCAAATTCGGCAGAAGCCAATTCAAATCGTTACATCTCTAATTTGCACACAGATTTGCCATTTTAGTCTTGTTAAAGCTATCAATTAAAAAAATTAATTTGGGTATGTTTAATATTCCTTTGTGCGTAGTATGTACAGACGGAAATATTCCACCTGTGCAAATTTTTATATTTTATTTTGTAGTGTTCTTTTGTATGCTGTACTTTTATTACATCAACACCTTTATTAAAACTATTACATGAATTTTGACAGTCATCACCTTGCCTGAATGAAGGTGTGTGTATTGATGGCGTGAACAGCTACACATGCAACTGCACCAACACTGGCTATGAAGGAGAGATTTGTGATGTTAATATTGATGAGTGTCGTAGCAACCCTTGTGTTAATGGTGGACGGTGTAAGGACCATGTCAAGAACTATACATGTGATTGTTACCCAGGATATACAGGTAATCAATTTAAATATTATTGTTGTGAAGTTGATTATCTATGTTCTTGAAACTATGGGAAATTTATGCAAGCAACATAATCACTAAATCATCTAAATTATAGTTATGTATTAAGACACTTGCAGGAGTCATTTATGTACTCGTTAATGTACAAACAGTTTACGGTAAAAAGTAAATTTTTACCCTTACAAAAATCAACAGTGAAAAGAAATTTCATTCATATATTTTTGTCTACAGGTCCAAAAAAATAGAGGTAAGTTTAGGTGACCTTGTGTAATGTAATTACAAACAAAAGTGTATGCATAAATACATAAGAGGACAGGAATTGAAGCGCTCACATTGTAGTACTTGTCGACAGGCACACAAAGGAAGAAGACACATTTCCCATGGGGTTGCGCAATCGCAATGTTTCGCTAGCTAAGTCGGAGGTCTCACAATTGCATGGAAAATGTGTCGTCCTTTGTGTGTGTGTGTGTGGGCGCGCGCGCATACATGTGTTTGTGGCAAAAATGAAATGATGCAACTGCAGTAGGATATATTTCTGTTTTTGTAAAAGCAATGCAGTTCTAATTTATAATGTTTTGTATTACAAAATATAGGTTAAGTACTATATAGAATTACTGTTAACACAATACAAATTAAAGTTTTTGATTGATATAAAACTTACTTTGGGCACCTTCCAAATCAGATTTCTAGACATGTCCCTGGAGCGTGTGTGTGTCTACATAAATTCATGTATACACATGCACATGTGTGTGCACATTACACTTTTGTTAAGATTGCAAGTAGGCAGCTACGCTACCAAAAATTTATAAAAGGACAAGAAATCAAGTACTTACAAGTGTAGTACTTTCGACAGGCGCGCGCGCGCGCACGCACTCACGCTCGCACGCGCACACACACACACACACACACACACAGATATTTGCGCACATCTATACTGGGTGTCTTTGAATTTGATCAAAAACTTTGTTTACAGGTTTATCATGACAAAATAAGATGATGAATGGTCTAAAGTTACCCTGAAAGGTGATAAACGCCATAGAAATTATGCCAGAGTTAACATTTAATTTTAAATACAGTGAAACTGCGTTATAAAGACAACTGATGGCTAAATAAATTATTGTTATAGCGAATTATTATTACAGTGGACTCTCAATGTTCCAAAAATGCATGTACTGATAAATCGTAACCACCATTAATTTTCATTGATACCGTCAAAATTCCTATATAAATAATGGTAAGATGATCCGCTTTTATTGTTTTTCTGATATAGCATTGATTCAAATATCTTTTGGTCCCATTTCTTAAGATTTCCTGACACAATCATTTTTAAGCTGGTGGTTTATGCAAACTTCTAACTAATAACTATGTGTGAAATACGTTAAAACACATTGTCGTGTATCATCAATGCGGTGGCAGTGCTCTTCTCTCCCCTTACATGCCTGACTAGAGGGGAAGCGGTTACCTAGCAACCAGCGTGGCATCCTTGCTTCCTCACTTTCTCTCCTCTTTCTGTCTCTCTCAGCCATGCACCTTTCCTCCTCACCTTACATGCCGGCGAGAGGGGAAGTCTATTATAAGCAAAGAAAGTTGCACGCTCTCTCTCTGCCATGTTCCACCTCTTACACACGTGATGAGAGGGCAATTGGTAGAGTATATGAAGCATTAAAAAAACTAATCATGTGATCTCAGTTTAATGATGCACGGTCAACCTGTCAAATGCACTGCACCACACAGCGGTTAAGTGCTCTGCTGACTGACCTCTAACAAGGTCAGGACAGTCTCGATTGATTATTTGTTCCTCAAAATAGTTGCACCTATCATCACTAGTATTTCAAAGAAAATGGTTTTGCCTGAAAATGTTGGGCAATATATTTTAATGACGAATTATTCCTCAGATGCTTTCTTTTGTGTTTAAAGGTAGTTTTTTCCTTTAAAGTTGGTGTTTAATTGTATCTGGCATAAAACCAACATGATTTTTAGATTAAATAATAATGTAACTCAATTTGCAGCATCTTTTGAATAAAATTATGTGCCCAAAAGCATATACTTGAAGCTTCTCTTGTCACCAAAAATATTTTGAACATAGAGCGACTTGTATTACCAAGCGTAAAGTTAGTTTTCAGTATCTTATTGCAGGGATATTGGAGGATTTATATTGATTGATTTCAATGGACACATGTCTTCTAAATAAACTGATATCCTGGAAGATGTTTAGGTTAGGATGCCATCCCCACGCTTTTAACTAGAGCTGAGCCGATACTGATACCCGATATTAAATACCGGCCGATATTACCATATCGGAACCCACCCGAACCAATTTTATTTTTAGCCGCTATTGAGATGGATATTTTCATTATTCTTCAGCTTCGCCATAACACCAGAGGCGAATGGGTGGCGACGTTGGAGTAAGGCAGGCTCAACTATTGCTGTTTTGAGAGAGCAGTTGTCGTTTTTATTCCAAGAACTAAACTAACAGACTGTCGCTCAATGAAGAGGGAAGGCAGAACAGGAGAAGATACCCTGCTGTGAGATAATCATCTACCGGAAATGTGAGGGAGGGAGTGATGCCGCTCCCACCCCACTATGGCCTGATGTGACAGGCGCTGTGAAAGATAATTACCTACAGCCTGTATTGTGGGTCACCGAATTATGAGCTTTGCAGGTGTCACACTGCAGCTACACATTGTCATTTCAGTATTTGAAATCTTTTAAAAGCAATATGAAATCTGACATTCATTACCTGGAAACTGGCAGTGCTTCAATTTTACTCTTAGTAAAATAAGGGAGTAATTTTTAATTTTCTGAATATGAACAAAGTTGATTTTTTCTGATAAATGTGGTTGACAACTTTGTAGATTTAATAGTTTTTATTTGATGAGTTTAAAACACAAATTGTTTAAATTTCCCTGACCTAAGATTAAAAATATAATACTAAAGTATTTTTTGAGTGCTGCTTTTATTATCCGATTTTGAAGAATTTATGTGAAATTAATTTTCCTATTGTTTTGTATGTTTACTTAAAAGCATCAAATAGTACATTGTGTGACACTGACTATAACACAGATTTCCATCAACTTTCCAAAATACTTAAGTAGAAGTCTTTCAATTCATTACTCACGTGTCTTTTGTATCAGTATCGGATGTCGGCTGTATCTGCAAGGAAGTATCGGTTCATACCGGTATCAGTAAAAATCTGTATCGGCTCAGCACTACTTTTAACATTATTGAAATGTTAAAAAAATGGTAAGTTCATGATGTAGGATTATTATTTGTAATAATTACCTGAAAATTAAGTTTATATAGTATTACCTGTGTTTATTTTCAATTGAATACAAAATTAAATTCATAAAGCTCAACTGTGCAGTGCTATACATAATGAAAATAATACAGCAATCAAAGCAGTGGCAGTACAGTGCAATGTGCGGAAACTAAATAAAACCAAAAAGTACAGACAGGATCGATAGTTTGCACATCTCAATATATATGTGATCAAAAGTATCCAGACACCCCGTGAAACGTATGTTTAACATAGAAGGCGACACAGTACTGCCTTCTACCACGTGGAACATATGATCAGCGATCACAGTAGTCAGCAGACAGTGCGAGACAGCAGATTGGAGCGGTCTGAGGAACTCAGTGACTTTCAATGGGGTCAGCGGGTCAGATGATACTTGTATATGAAGTCTGTGCACAAGATTTTCACCCTCCTGATTATCCCTAGGTTCACTGTTTTCGATGTTCTAGTGAAGTGGAAATGTGAAGGGACGTGTACAAGCCAAAAGCGTGCAGGCTGACCTCATATGTTGACTGCCAGAGAACGTCAAGTGTTGAAGAGGGTCGTTCAGTATAATTGTCAATAATCCAACCCCACCATCACACAGGAATTACAACCTGCATCAGGATTTACTCCAAGCACCATAACTGTTCAGTGTGAGGTGCGAAACCTTTGTTTCCATGGCCAAGCAAATGCCAAACGCCACCTCACATGGTGCAAGGAGCATTGAAACTGGACAATATGGTCGTGTTTCTCCTGGAAGGGACTTGACCCCTTGTTGCTTTACATGGCACTGTCAAGGCATGAGTTTACGTTGACATTTTAACCGCTTTCATGTTGCCTACCATCGACGATCAGTTTGGGGATGACTATTGTGTCTTTCAACATAATCAAGCACCTGTCCATACTGCAGGGGGTGTGAGGGAGTGGTTTGATGACAACAACGTCTCACTAATGGACTGGCCTGCTTGTATTTCTGATTTGAATCCAATTGAACATCTCTTGGGATGTTTTGGAATGCTGACTTCATGCTAGAACACACTGACCCACATTGATACCTCTTCTCATTTCGGTGCTCTGCGAAGTATGGGCTGCCATTTCCCAGGAAACCTTTTGCCACCTGATTGAAAGTATGCCTGCGAGAGTGCAGACTGTCAACAATGCTAAGGGTGGGCCAACACCGTATTGACAGCCAGTTTTCCTAATGGAGGGTGGCCCAAACTTGTACTTCCTTTGCAGGTTGGTGTTCGGAAACTTTTTTTTACATAGTGTATCTGTGAAGACTAATTTTTGCTGCATATTTCAAACAAAGGTAGCAAGAAAATATCAGGTAAATAACAAACATAGATCAATATTGTTTTTTCAAAAATACTGTATCTGTAATTTTGGCCTGAGCCCTTACGTACACCAACAAGTACTACGAGTACAATTATTTTGTGGATGCCTCCATTCTCAATGTCACATAACTGCTGGCATAAAAAATTTTTGCACTTTTTTATATTTAGCATTTTTTATTTGTACTTGAATGTTAAATAGTAATTATTTAGTATTTTTTATTTTCATGAACAAGTTATAAAATATATTTGTTTATTAAACTTGTTGGGATCAACTTTTCACCTGATGATAACTCACAAATTGACAACTTTTTATTTCAATTCCAAATATTTTCAAGTTATTCGGTATTTGCAAATATTCTATTCAGACTCAGTTTGCAATGAAAAAGTGATATTTGCATATCCCTAATTCCTAATGCTATTGATTAGACACATGCAATTAAATCTTACCTCAAAATACCAAATCAGTGGATGATACACAGCCATTTCTCGACCCAAGTGTATTTTAGTAAATTTGTTCAGAAATTTGTTTTTTCGACATCATAATTATGTAGAGTATAAAAATATAATAATTGTATTTTTGTGAAAGTATAATTCTATAGTTTTTTTTAATCGACGTGTAGTTTAATATTGTTCACTCAGTGAATATCCTGTTCTTCTCTTCAGCCAGAAGACATATTTTCCAGTTTTTCAGCACTAGCACAGCATGAATTATAAAGCAGATGTATTATACCTTGTTCTTATCTGCAAAAATTTGTTGCCAGAAAGGTGACGTGACCAGAATTCATGTGGAATAATAAAGTTTTTCATAATTTGGAGTTTCCTCACATGTAAGAAAAATGACAAATACAAATCTTCGAATATAAATACTAAAATGCAGTCACAACCATGCTGAATTTTCACAACTATATAATACTTTAGAAAATGTATTAATTATAGTAAAGAATATGGAATGTTTCCGAAATGTTAATTTTTTGTAATTTTATTAGGGAATACATCAACCCCAGAGTTGTTTTGCGGATTGTACAAAAATACATTCATTTTTAAGAATTTCAGGCCCTCAGAAAATACGGTAACAATTTAAAATCAGCTTCATTGTTCGAAAGAATGCCTTGTCACCTCCACCATTTCCTCTACAATTGTAGTGCTGCCTCTCATGGCTACAAATGGAACTGAGAGTAGTAGAATGGCTACACATGCTCGCACACATTTGACGTAGTTCTTATAACATCAAATACATGCAGTCCCATCTAGTTGTATTAATATTTTCTCTGTTGTGAGGCGCTAACATACGAAGAGTCTCAACATTAATTTGCAACACCCAGTATTAGGTGCATTTGTGTACCCTTAAGTAATATTTATAATAATTTTCTTGGAAACATCCCCGTGTGTTTGCAGTTTCAATGCATTTTCACTGCATGATACTTTAAGATAGAACGTCCATATGTGAAAAAATGACTTGATTTATGTTGACAAACTTAACAATAAAGTAACACTTTTTTCCTTTATCTATTTTATATACTTACACCATACACCTTGGATAATAAAGAAAAATGTTTTTTTCGTGTCAAAAAGTGTGCTAGTAAAAAACTTAATGCATAAAGAATACTTAATAACACAAACACCGAAACCTTTTTTTTTACACTTTCAAGGGACCAGGAAAAATTGTTGCGAAATGCAGGAAACTGTAAAAAGAGGGAAATTTATGCTGTAAAAATCAGTAAATGGAATCAAATAAATTATGTGTAAAGTGCGGAAAGTGTTACATCAGGGAGTGTATAAAAAAGTGGTTCTATTGTATATTTTTGTACAATAACGAAAAGACTGTAAGAAACTAATTAATTCCCTGAGGCAGTGTACTATGGGAAACCAAACCTGAATTGTTGGTGTTTCAGTGAAGAATGATGGGTTTTTCCTAGGATTGCCAACTTTTTCAGATTTACCAGAAGGGACACTTCCGGCAATTCGACACACAACATTTGACATTTAGTGAAATGATCAAGGAAAACTATTTTTGATAACAAAACCGTTTCAATACCATCTGAAATGTGGAAAATTCAGTATTGTTACATGGACTTCTGAAGGGCGTACCTTAGTTCCTGAGGGATGGAGGTCTTAATAAGCTTTGTTGAGTCACCAAATGTTTATTCTAATGTTATATGACATGATAGTTGATTAACGCTGTCGTGATAACATGTACAGACAGTGGCTTGAACTCTTGTTGGAGCGGTGAAGAGAGCAGCACAGATATTTAAAACAAGTTTTTTAAAGCACAGCGATATAAAGAGAGAGGGAGAAGGGATGTGTACATATATTTATATATTTTTTTTTTATAAGGGCAGCTCTAACAGATCAGGTCTTCAGCACGAATGTGTGATTTTCATTACCAAACTTATATATATATATATATTCCAATTGCTGAAACGTTATGCACTAATATGCCAAAAAAATTTGAAGCATGTATTTTTTATGGGCTATAAATAAGTTCATTAATAAAAAAAAAATGCTTTTGATATTTAGCCTGCTCTTAGCAGACTGCACTAGCCATCTTTTCCTAACAACTAAAATTGCAGTTACACAAATTAAATTTTTATTTCATCATAGTCAAGGTGATAGTTAATCCTAATCTATGTATTACCAGTGGTCATTATTTTAAGGTAATCCATAAATTGAAGGCAAAACAGTATTTCCGTATAATAACTTGCTATGGCATTTTATGCAGTACGGCACAAATATAGTACATATACTTTATTAAAAATTTACATCATTGCAGGTTATTCTTTTTGCCTTGTCAAATACAAATTTAGCAGGCTCAGAATAAAAACAAAACACCACAAAGAAAAAAAGGAATTGACATGTGTAATTTTTCTTGTATTCTTTTTGCTGAGGGAAGGCATTTCTCGTTGCATTGGTGCTGGTGGCACAACAGCAAGAAACTTATTAGAGAAACACAGTTCTGCATTCATGCATTTGATGTGATAGTCTCTTAAATCGACTTCACTGCTAAATATAGCCTCATTGTTATTTATATAGAGCAGTATTAGAGCACATGCTGTTGCTTTCATTTTCACACACTGTTTATATGAGTTTGACCATTGCTTTTCTTGCTGCCAAAGTTAAGTTATGTTATTTTGCAAGTAGTTACTCTACTTTTCATGCTGTTGCAGTTTCTACTGAAAACATTATATTTGCGCATAAAAATTTATTTAGTATTCACATGTTTGATTTCTTGACAGTCTTGCATAGGTTTAAGATTAGAGGTGACAAAGAAACCATTTTTGCAGTGTAGTTGTATTCAAAGTTTTCACACCTTTATATTTTATTGACAATAAATGTTTATTTTTAATTAATCTAGTTTAGTAAGTGATACTGGTTTTTCTAATTGGAAATAAATGTGCAGAAAGATAAGTGGCACACCAGAATAGTTCACTCCATAAATAGTGTGTTGTTAAAACAGCTAGCCTCAAAGCAATGCCAGTTTCTTGCCAGTTGAACAAGGCTTATGCAACACAACAAATGGTTGCTTGCACCTCCCTAAAAATTTTCTTTAGTTCCGTGCAATACCTCGGTCGTCAGGGGATAGCCTTCAGAGTACATAATGAAAAAAAGGGTGGGCCTGCTCAGTTAAACAAATTAAGAGCTGTTAACATACCTGAACTTGCTGATTTTTTTAAAAGAAAAGAACATTATACATTTCATGACATCCAAAATGAGATGAGCGAAATAATGTCCCAAATGATTTTAAGAGATATAGGATAGCCAAAGTGAAATTTTGTGGGTGGTTTAGCTTGATTGTGTATGAACCATGTGATGTAAGTTGTAAAGAACAGAATTCAATTAGTTTATGAATAGTGGAAAATTTGCAGCCTCAAGAACTTTTCTTGGATGCCCAATACTGAAAAAACCAGATACCGATGAATGTTCTGATATTTAGGATTTTACCAATCCAATACCTGTAAACCGATATTTTAATTTATCATACTGTAAGCAGACATTTGTCACAAAAGTGGATGAGAGAAAACTTCTGCCTGAAAGAATATTGTTTGCGATAAGCTAAAAAGACTTGCTGTTAAGTGAGATTTACTTTATGCCTGGTACATCAAAGCACCAAAAAAAAATAGTGTAACATTATACAAAATTGTAGTTCACTATAACATATTACAAAACTAAGTTTAGGTTGTAAGTAGGTCGCTAGTCTACAAAAATTATGTGAAAGGACAGAAATTCAAGTACTGACTGAGTAGTACTTGTAGATAGGTACTACTCTGAAAGTACTTGACTTCCTGTCCGTTACAAAACTAGAAATCATTATGAAAACTAAGCTAACAATTTGTCATGATATTATTTAACTACGTACATGTAAGTCATTAAACTTCGAAAATGTCACAGTCAACATACCACTGTGTCTTCTGTTTCAAATTATTAACAATTTGAGGGGAAAAAAATACAAAACTGTTAACAGTGCTTTAGGATATTAAACTTAAGTTTTGATGTAAAAGTGTTAATATCAGAACATTTTGTGATGAGAGGCGATTTTGTTTTTTGGTGCAAATTCCATTAGAAGTGCTAAATAACCTCTATGAAGCAACATAAACAGGGGGAATGCCCAGTTTCTTTTGGGCAAGCAGTTTTAGATTCAGAAAAGATACATTTTATCTCCAGAAGGTCAAAAGATCATCAAAAAGTGAAATAGTAGGCTCAGCCAAGTACTAAGTCAGTTCATTTGGTGAATCAGTTTTGGTGTGGGATGCATTTGACATTTGAATTATTTCACCACATATCTGCTGCAGTACTGATTCTTCATTCAATGGCTGAGGTGTTTGTCCTACTTTTGTTTCTTCTTTGGCGACATCTGTTGCAAGCTGCTCATGTATCCATGCTGCAACCTCTTCTGCTGATCTGGAATTCTTGAAAACCCTGGAGCAAAATGCATTTATAATATATTGTAGTCCTATTCTATAATGTCTCTGTTTAGTAATTTGTAGTTTTCAGTGAAACTATAGCTATAACATTAAACAAAACACACACAATCTGTAACTTTGCTACAGCCATATTCCATAAGCTTACCTGTTCTTATAACGGAGGTCTAATATAGTTACTGTAGCATACTGCTCAATATTAACTTCCATGTCCAAAAATCTTCTTTCAACTGCAAAATGCATATCACAAGCAGTGGTTTTAAGAGTAGTATCTTTCCTTGACTTCTGCTTTTGCAGGCCACATCGCAAACTGTTTATGATAGGTATCACTTCCAACACAACACAGTTTTTCTTGCCGAGAGCCAGCGTTGCATCTTTAAACAGCCATAACAGTTCCACAATATTTTCAGCGAGTGTCCAGTCCGCAGGACTTAAGCTACACGAACCTGAAATCTTGTGAGTGATGTTTTGGACAGCTTCTTGCTCAACCAATCTCTCCAGCATGTTATAGCATGAATCCCATCTTGTTACCTCTTCTTTTATTAGAGCATGTTGTGGTAATCCATACTTTACTTGAGCTTCTCAATAACTTGGCGGAGGCCACAGACATGTGAAAATGAGACACAATACATTTAACATTTGCCACAAGTTTAGAAACACTCGGCTGATTAAGACAACCCTCTTTCACCACAACTGAAGCCTTTGGTGAACACAAGGAATGTGAGACACATTAGGTAGCTGAGTGATTGCACTCTTCATATTTGCAGCACTGTTAGAGATGATAACTTTAACTTTCCCACCTATTTCCCACTCAGCAAATGCCATAGAAATGTTTTCAGCAATTTGCTTTCCTGTGCAGTTTGCTCCACAAAAAGGCATTACTTCCAACGATAGGGAATAAAAGGTCCAATTGCTGTCTATGAAATGCGTTGTTATACTGATGAAATCACCTCCAGCTCCAGATGTCCACAGATCTGTGGTAACTGCTAATTCATCAGCAGTTTGTAAAATGTCCTTCAGTTTGATTTTGACATTTTCTGCAAGTTCAGGAAGTTGTTTACCCATTATGTCTTTCCTTGTAGGCAGCCAATATTTTGGTTGAAGAATTTTAACGAAAGATTTAAAACCTTTATCCTCCACTATCGAAGCAGGCTGTATGTCAGTGCATATTATCTTGGCTAATGCTGTGTCTGTTTCTATAGATCTAGGATCTGATATGTTCCAACTTGCAAACTTTTCTGAAAATGTTTTTAAATCGTACTGTTTTAATTTTTTGTGAAGTTGATCTGAATCCTGTGTAACACTATTACTTGAAGTTGAACAGTGTGCACTAGATGAAGGCTGGCAGGAATTATTCATTTCATAGAAATTATTTGGACCATGTGTATTCTAAGATTGGTAGTGTTGAATTCGTGAGACGTTTTGCCACCACGACCCACTTCTTTAGAGCAATGGAGGCATACAGCTTTCGTTTTATTATCTGCTTTGACTGTGAAATGCAACCAAATATCGCTTTTTGGTGCCATTGAATGTTTGTAATCAGTAGTGGTGATTCTCGCAATCAACTTGCACTAAAACATTTACATGCAAAGAACTATCATTGTGATGATGATCCTGGCAGCAAAACAGTGAAAATTATTTATTTTCTGAAAAATGGTTAAACTTTTGTAACGTTCCAACCTCTACCACTAAATATCACAAGCAAACCTGAAAATAACTTTTCAGACGGCATTTGTAAATAATGAACTCTGAAGAATTGCCAACCTTTGTAATATTACTGAATATACTAGTACACTCGTCACTGTTCAGTGCTAGTAGAAGAGGCTTGCTTCTGGTATTTTTAATTCTTACGTAAAAACTAAAACATAATTAAATTAAATTCACGTGTACCAGTAAAATACAATTTAAGCATAAAACCAATATTCAAATGCCAGGACATAATTTTGGTGTTTGCTAGTTGGTACTAGCCACGATCATTTTGTTTACTTTGAGAAATGTACGTCGAACATAAGATTGCTTTACCAAAAACAAAAATGTAATCCGTGAAGTGAAAAATAGTGATGGGCATGTACATTCTAATTTGTTTTTATCATAAGGAAATATAGTTTTTGGCAGAAAAATTGCTGTGGTCGAGGAACTATATTCTCTGCTTGTTGGCTGGGTCTCCATCTGCATGTTTTTACACCACTCTGCCTGCCCTTCCAGGTTTATATAAGTGCATGTGTGGGACCGCTCTTTTATATGTATTCTTTGTTTAACACCGTTGTTGTAAGATGAAGGCTAGGGTAGCAGTTGGGAAAGTCAGTCAATCAACAGGACTTGGTCTTCATCAGACTGTTTTATTTTTTTTTTCTAGCTACCTGGACTCCATGTTCAGACTGCGGGTGGTGCAAAGTGTGATTGTTGAATGCTCAATAGGGACCTGATTGATTGCACCTTGTAGGCTAACCAGTGCACTTTTCAATGGGCACTGTTGATCCTGCATCCTGCCATATGGTGCTTACAAACTATTAGGGAGTACAAGTTGTATGCTATGCATGGCGTTACAGATTTTCTGCATGTCCCATGACACTGCACCCCGAGACTTAACTGGATGCAGACTGGGTGGAGTCACTAGGTGCTTAAGGTGGTGCGGGCATTAACTTATAACTCATTTCTCAACCCCTTTCTCCCTGGATTGTTCTTGGATTAATACTACCCTTATCCCTACCCCACTGACTCTGTTTGCAGTATCAGGGTCTACGAGACATGATGGGTGGATATTTTTTAACTGGAATGCCTCTTGATGGATTTGGAGCTACTGGTATTTCATGTCCCTTTTTAGCAGGGCATTCAGCAGGCCCACATGGCTAGGAGTTGTACACAATCTCTTAGTCAGTTACACACCCCAAGATCTGCTCTCACCAGACTAATTTCAATCGATAGATCACCCGTTATAACTATAGGAATATACTATTTTTATTGGTCTGTCTGGCCAAATTAATACAAGAGAAATGCAAAACTAAATTATGTGTTCGTGGAGGCAATCTTCAGTGAAATTAAAACCCTCATTTGTGAAGTTCTACCTTGTGGCACGTGTACTGGTCTAAAACTTTTCCTTGTACGCACAATGATCTCCTCATTAACTGTTGTAGATCAAGCCACTCGTGGACGCCCAGAGATACAGATAACGCAGAAAACCTTCTTAGATCTACATAATTCACCTAAACCCAATACACAATCAGTTCACACAAAACAAAACTTTCTCAACTAGTTTCCAAACTGTCTTATCGAGACAAGCACAAAATAATATTGAATGTATCAGCCTCATTAGAAATTGAAAGGCTTAGTGTTTGTACAGCGTCAGCTATTCCCTAGTGTGCAGGAGATCGGCTTCCATCACTGCACATATGGTTTTTGTCATGGCCGCGTTTCCTTCCAAGGCTACTACATAGTCAAAGTATTCTATCCTCCACTTCCCAAAGTGACACTTCCTCAGCTGGCATGTCAATTCGTGTACTGAAAACTATTTTAGCATAAGGCGACAGTGATGTTCCTCCTCTGCCCGTGAGTAAATTGTAATGATCTCCAAATACACAAAGCAGAACTTTCCTGTATAATCAGTCAGGATCATATATGACCTCAATTTCATGACAACGGGGCCATTGGTATTTGTGAGTACCTGTTGTCAGATCAAGGGTTAAGAATGTAATGTATTTCCCATATTCACAGTTTTAGAGCTCAGCCTCCTTTTTATGTAGAAAAACAATGTGGCAGTTGTAAGGTGAGTTCACCAGTCTACCAGATATTGTTTTTTCATATATTTCACCTGTTCCTATATCACATTTTGCTTGTGGGGTAGTATCACATTGATGGCATTGGAGGCAATGAAATGACAGTCCAGTTGTGTTCCTAAACTCATCCTGCCATTGTAGACATCAGAAGTGAAAGCTAAACTTGCAGTCCTTGATTGCACTCTGTATCATTCTCCCCTGGGACAAGCTCCCATGGTGCATTGCTTGTGTTGTGACAGTCACCCTCATTACAGTACAAACTGCATCATCATATTTTCCCCCATTCATCACTTCAAACTCTGGTCTCCTCTTTGAGTATTGCTAACATAAAAATAATAAAGTAA
Source organism: Clitarchus hookeri (assembly GCA_002778355.1). NCBI lineage: Eukaryota > Metazoa > Arthropoda > Insecta > Phasmatodea > Phasmatidae > Clitarchus > Clitarchus hookeri. The sequence continues at coordinate 1,701,269 of NQII01000026.1, read as the reverse complement.
AAAATTATTCTTCTTGGGCACTACCAGGTGTTTACACCAACTTACATAAGTCAAGAGAGCCCAAAAAGTTTACATTGGTCCTAATTGTTTCCTGGGTTACCCCAGGCCACAGTTGGACCACCATTTGTTATTAGCTAGTTATCTGGGGGCTGTATAATGTTTGGGCTCCCAGTCCTTCCCTGATGAGTCTTCCTCCCACAGACCCTGTGCCCTGGAGTCACTGTAAAGTTTGTGAGTATATGGAGGAGGGCTAGCCACTGTTTCTCTAGAATACCCATTCATCCTTCGGTGGGAGGGAACCTTAATTGCGCGTAGCACCTTAGCCTTGACGCATGACACGTAACTGGCAATATATCTTTTATGAGTCTACGACCTCAACTCAGCTCGCGGGAAGTCATGGCACCCATACCAGGGATTAAACCCGAAACAGCTGCACCCTGAAGACGATTGTTACACGCCATTGCCAGTGACACTAAATATGCGCATTAATCATGCGTCCCTGCCTAGCCAGCCGAATGAAGCTGGCCTGTCCCTAAGCAAGCGTCAGATACCACCCACAACTACAGAACTACCCTGCTTCCATCCCTTGCCAAAAGCGCGCAGCAAGGGATGACGCCGCCCACACAGGGAGGAGCCGGCTGGCCGAAGATGCCTGAACAGCCCAAAGGAAGACTACACTCAGTATTTAGGGCCGGACGAGCCCCCAGAACGCCAGTTAACGTTGAGTTATTGCATTGGCTTCCTCTTCCTTGGCAACCCAGCAACTCGCCCTACCACTGCCGTGCTAGGGCTCTCTGCCTCAACCAGATCTTCTACAAGCGAAGAGCTTGCTTCAACCCCCGATACACCCACTCCACTTGGGAGTGCTTTCCCCGTTCTTCAGGACTACACTACACAACAGTAGGATTTGAGTTGTTCTCATGACTGCTTTATTAGTTGCTCTAGACTTTCTCTTTACCTAACAGGTCTCCTTCACCTGTTATAGATGTAGCTTCTGCCGGTTGCTTGGTAATCATATAGTAGCCTAGGAGTTAGTACGGGTCACAGTGTTTATTTTACTCAGAATAAATATGTTCAAGTCTATGCACAGCGTTCTTATTCCAAGGGTGATTTATACCTCTCAACCATTCTGTAAACGCCATCCCCCAAGGGAGAGGCAGGTGACCACGTCTTACCAAATAGTTTCCGACAATAGAGTAGGACTGCAGGCTCCCTTAATTGGGAAGTACGTACATCGCAAAACACCCCACGATTCGCCAGCCATCCATACTGTGGACCCAATGCGCAAAGGCATTTGGCGCTTGTGTATAGTAGAGCCCCCTACTAGGTACACTCCACGAGAAAGTGACTGAGTCAGCTAACCCACTCCATCCACCACGTGAAATTCGCCGGTTGCAGCGCTAGGACTGACACGGCGTGATGTTATTGCACCTGGGTACTTAAGCTAGGGAATTCTGTCACCTGCCCCTGGCTTGCTGTGACGACCTGTAGAACCTACCCCATGCCATTCACCCAACAAGGAGGGACTAAGTGGGCCGATAAGAAGGCATCTAAGGCTCCTACAGCCAACCAATTGTCAAGTAACCCAAACGAGTTGGCCTTCAGCCTTTCCTTTTCCTCTGCTTGGGAACAGGCACAAGCCGCCTGCAGACTGCAGGGTCCTCACTACTCAGTCTCCCCATGCCATTTATTTGAGCCAACCTGGAAGACCGGTGGGACACCGCATTCAGTCGTCGTCTGCCTTCGGCTTGGACTGCCCGTGGGCCTCGGCCTCGCCAGCACCGTTCATCGATCGCGGCCACCTGCCACCATCACCCTGAGCCCAGCAGCCCCAGGACCAGCCAGCTCCAGCGGCACACCAGCCACCTCCCAGATGGGGCCCTGAGAGTTGCCTACCGCAGCCCACCAACGGACAGTCTCAGCGCCAACCTGCAGGTGGTAAGCCTGTGTCAACCGCCAACTCTGCTGCCTTAAACTACCACATAGCTTTCCGCCGCCTGACCAGGCTAACTCTGTACATCAGCTCCTTAAGAGCCAGGGTGAAGAACCCACAGCAACCAGCCCGTAAGGCCACCAAGAGTTCTCTGCCTGAACTCGCATAAAAACTCCTGTAGACTAGATTATGTGCCATGCACCCCGGCCGTCACGCATCAGCCTCTTTCTTGTCAATTCTATTGGGCTGCACGGTGGGCCAGCTGACATGCCAAAATGATTGCTGCTGGAACTGATGAGGCAGATGGCCAGTCCTCAAGCTACTATTGCTGTTGCTGGCCTAAACACAGTAGATAGTTCCTAGCATGTGCTTATTAGGTGGCTGGGAACTGCAGTGAGGGTGTTGGCAGGCAGTGATGTTGATGCAGCTGGCTGGTTGGCATCAATATGGTTACTGTGTCAACAGTGTCAGTTCTTCATCTGTGGCTTGTGTTTATGGTGTGTGGAATTGGCAAATGGCAAACAGCCCCACATGTTCACCCACCAAGGATCCAGGACTTCAGGTGTTCCTAGCTGGGGTCTAGCCCTTTGGCCCTATCTCATGCCTGGGGAGTCTGGGGTGAGATGTGCACCACTATGATCTGCTCTTCATCTCTCTAGTTGGTTTCAGAGTCTAGGAAGGAATGCACACTGCATAGATCCTTTCCTTATACTCTAACAGGCTTATTAATGCTATCCCGGTCCTGTAATACCTTGAATGGCCTATAAGCTCCCATCACCCAGGTAACTGGACAGCAGGCTACCCAAGCAGGCGATGGTGTTTGTTCAAGCTTCTGGGGAGCTTAACAATCAGAAAGCCTTGCTGTAGGATGCTCCACTACTGCGCGATGGAATGTACTGCTTCCTACAGGTACTTCCACATGATTCACTTGCAAGGTCCTCTTTGGCATATATCTAATGGTGTGGTGTCTATCTGGCTACTATTGGCCCACCAGTGTATGTGGTATGGGATGACACAGTTGTCCACTGTATATTTCTTTAGCAGAACACCCAAACCCTTTGGTGCTCTTTATGAATGCAGGGCCTCTGCCTATGATTGGATGACAAAACACTTATTTACCAACTGATTAAGGTGGAATTTCACAAGTCTCAACTGCTGCCACTTTACCGGTAGTCCCATGCCACCTGTTCAGAGTCAAGATATATGAATGACTGAGTACTAATCCAGAACTCATCAGTAATTGACTAGCAACTCCTGATGAACAACTGACTGACTGATACACAATCTATCTGCAAAAAGACAGTACTGCAAAAGAACTGATCAACTGCTTGCATGCCCTTCGCCTTTTATATCCATCTGGGTAGCGTGGCGGAGTGTTCCAAATTAGGTGCGAATGAACATCCTTGCTGGCTGACATAATATGGTGCTTTGAGTTTTCCTTGTGCCTTGAGCGCAAATGCCTTCTTTGATGTCTCTCTCTTTCTTTTTCTTTGTTTCTCATTTTCTTTCATGTTTCTGTTTCCATTTCTATTTCATTGTCTGTCTACCCCTCTTCTCCCTGCAGAGTATGCCGCTGATGGCTTGGATAACGAATTCCTTTCACTGCTGGTGCCTCAGTGCTACCGACACTGTATCTGCCATGGTAGACTATGTAAAGTTGCCCATTAAATTTTATGTTAATGATAATGGTTGTTTTTGAGTGTGCCATAAATTCTTGTCTGCAATACTGTTATATCACTTAGTGAACCACACTTGGATAACATAGTTATTTTTTATTCTGTTGCAACTCGTTAAAAAATTAATTAGTTACCAACAGTTTGTAACCGATTGTTTCTAAACTCAAATATCAGTAACCTGAGTAACACAAGTTTGAATAATTGATAACCATGTTATGTTATTATACACTGCAGTCAACTCTGACAGCATCCAAAATAGGTTTGATATTTTGCCACAAGAACTCTTGGAGTGCAGATTTTGGAATTAATATTATTTGTATTTGCACTTCTGCAAAGACAGATGACAAAAGTAAATCTAATGAACACAGCAGATTTTATGGGAGATTGATGCATGTTTGAATTGCAATGTATGGTATGGATAACGAAAATTATAAAATTATTGTTGTTGGGATGATAACAAAAATTTTTACTTAATTTGGGCTTTTGCTGATTTGCAAAAAATGTTTTAGATATTGATTTTACTTTTGGCTGAAAATAAGAATTATGAGTTATATGCAGTTATACATGTGATCATGCTAGAATTCTAGCTGCAATAACATTACAGATAATAAAATTGGTTTTGTTTGTAAAGCTAAAAATAAATTTCATATTTGTTTGCCATTTTATGTGGAGTGATGATGTACAATAGTTATCATTTGAGAGTGTACTATACTCTACTGTACTATAGTGTAAAGTTTTATACAAGGTGAATATTTTTTGTAATTAGTACTAGTAATTTAACACTCTACCATGTACAACTTGTTTACAGGAAATAACTGCGAGATAGATATCAATGAATGTGAAAGCAATCCTTGTCAGTATGGTGGTACATGCTTGCAGCATTCCAATGTTTCCTTGTACCAGAATGAAAACAGTGTTTATGGGGATTTGCATATCCCTGAAGCATTTAAAAGGGAGTTTTCATTTGATTCTGCAAGTGGGTGAGTATTTGAGAATCATGTAACAATCTATGCATGTACAGTGTTCCTGAAAAATGACAACCTGAGATATTATTGTTAAGTCTTAATATTATCCTTGACATAAAGTGTATGTATCGTATCAGCACAATTTGAATCATGAATAAATTCGTTTTTAAAGAAAAAAGTTATGTTTATGTATACAATGTGTAGATTATATACATACTCTACTCTCTGTCTCATGTAACTTGGCAAGATTTTAACAGTTTGACGAAAGTAGCGCCAATGTTTACTTTTTGTTTGTGTATCCTTTCACCATCAGCTGGTGCGTCAAGTGGCGGCTTTATATTTATTTTATTAACATGCTGTCAGCTAATCACTTTCCGTTGTAATGCTAAACAAATTTTGAGATATTTATAGACTGATAACTGTATTTGCTAACTCTTTTTTTATTTATTACAGACAACCAATTTGGGTTACCATTTGCGAGATGGTAATTGTAGTTCTTATCACACTTTGGATGTTACAGCTAGTATGTTTAGACTGGAAATAAAAGTAATTCAGGGAACTTGCTTGACAACGCACTTTTCATTCGCCAACAAACAAATTACCAATGACTTTTGCAAAACAGTTATTCCACTATTACTGATATTAAACAGCTCGAGTTACAAATATGTGGCGTGGAATAACGTAAGAATTGCCGTAGGTGTAATGAAAACGATTACTGGCCCAATAGAAATTACTAGTAATCAAAATTGCTATACGCAGAAATACAAATGTTACTTAAAAAATTATACAGAGCTTGTAGACAAATAAAATCATTGGTACCTGTTCATAAATTTGTTATTTTACACAAGAAAGCTAATTTTTTCTGGCTTGTGATTCGGGAGCTGGCTAACAGATAGCGTGGAAGGGCGTGTTGTAACAGATGTCGTGGCAGGGTGTGTTGTGATCCAAGCGTGTTTCTCAACAGGTAGCAACACGTTGGCCTGCCACTTGAACCGTCTTTGTAAAAGTTCACTTTTCTGCTATTACTGGCTCAAAACAACAATAGTTTGAAATATATTTCGTCAAATTATTTGAAAAAATAATTCAACAAGACCCTGCAATATTTTTGTATGCGTTTGGAATTAAAATCAAGCATGTATGGAAGGTGTGGAGAGTGGGGGTACGACATAAAAAGAACTCCCAATGTTTGAAGGTGCATTTCATTTGAATATGGACTGTTTTAATGTACATTTCATTTTGAACACATATGCATTACTACTTTGGCATGAAGTTTAGTTTGTAACACTAATAACAGCTGGTTTGTGATCACGTAAAATAAAATTTATTAGTTCATCTAGAAACTCTTTCTTATTCACGTATAATCTGCTTGTCTGATGTGCGTCTACAGTGCAGTCAGAATAGCCAATGTAATATTAATTTTCATTCGTTCATACATCAGCTAATACAGGATTTTATAAATTGGATGTTTATTTCATATACGTCAAGTTGCCACTCCCTGACTGTCACAATCTTGCCAAGTTATATGAGACAGAGAGTACACTATTTTTATCACATAAATATCCAGACAAAGATCATTTCACATACGCCACTACATATAAAAACTTGACAGCAGCAGCTATAAGTCTGTACTTCAGATAATTAACACAAAGTATCAGAGTTGTACTCACAGTCTTTCACGTTGTTATGGATTGCTAGTGTCGGTACCTGAAACAAGTGGTGCGATTGTGACGGTGTCACATTAAAATATTACGTTACGTCCCTGCCTGCCAAGTGGATTTGGTCAGCTTTGATGCCAGTCACCTGTTTGATGGAGCGTCGTCGGTGCGAGGCGTGGCAGCATGATCGCCACGCTTGGGAGCTCACCTTAGACTACGGCGTCCTGCTCGGCACGGCCGGCAATGTCCCTTCCCCTCTCCATCTCCATGCCACCTGACGTCACATCTAGTGAAGATGTGTTTTACTGGCTCCGTAGAAGTTTGAGATAAAGACTGTGTTCCTGAGTTGCTACGTCTGTAATGATGATGAAATATTCATTGTTGAATTTCGAGACCATACCAGAAAATATTTGTGCAGAAGGGATTTTCAGTATAAATAGGGGTTCCAGGCATATGACAGGCCAGGTTTGGGGTAGCTTTGCACAGATCAAGATATCCTGATTTGTAATTTAAGTTAAGTACTGTCCAGATTTTAAGACACACTCAGCTTTTGAGGGAATTTTAATATTTTTTAAAACATTTTAGCTATCATTTTTAGCACTTTTTTTTAGTATTTTTGCATTTTAGGAGATTTGCAAATTTTGGGCATTGTAACACCATAATAAGCATTTAAGTGGGAATGAAGGATTGTAATTATTCAAACTTAAAATATTGTATGAAATGTGCACGTGTTTTTTTGATAGCGCACATAATCACATTATTGTATGGCTTATATTTAAATTTGTATTCATTTCTAAGAAGTGGGCTACCGTCATAAAAGAATCTGGGGAGGTTATGCCCATCCCACAAGGAATAAAACAGAGAAAACTAAATGCGGTTTTTCCACAATAATTCATTCCGTTTCAAATTTTTGCTCCTAATCCTAATTCCAAGATCCTGTTCTCCTTTACCCTAGGAGTGATGAAGGGGAACAGTGGTGCTGATGCGTTGAGATAGTGGATGTTCTCTGGGTGCTGCTAGTTGGGTCCAGGGCATGGCCGATGTCTCGGCGTATCTGTCACACGATAAAACAAATTAGAATGGCATGGTGGCCATTTTAAAAAACAAAATATATGGTTAGGATTAGAGGTATGGTGTCGGCAGCATCCCCATGAAGTGTAGTTTAAAAGAGGAGGTGTATTTTAAGAGGGGATGTGTAGTTTAAGAGAGGATGCGTCGTTTTCCCTAAAGGTGTTCGCCCTAAAACCTTTTTTTCACATAACTCACACAAACAGGCCTTTTTCCGTACACTTTGTTTGCCCTAAAAGCATTTGTCTCAAAGGTTTATCTCTTTTGCAAATCCCTTAAAACTTGCACAGACGTTTGCCCTAAATGTTCAAAAATCTACATGGATCTACATCATGTATCTACATGGAGCATTTTTGTCCCACATTTTGAAAGACATTGCTACGCGAATAAATAAGGTTTTTATGAAATCTCTGGAAACAATTGACAGATGTCTATCAAATTTGACACACAAATAGTACTGCAGCAGCTTGCCCTAAAGTCGTTTGCTCTAAAATATATTTTTTGAACTGGCGTTTGTCCTAAACTATACTAAAATGCCTTGTGTAAGGTTTGTCTTGTTATGTGTATCGCCCCTAGTTATAAATGCTAGAATTTTTTTTCAAAATTCCTTGGTAGAATGTTTACTGTTAGTCTTCTACGGTGCAGCACATGAGCAAAACTTGTTTGTTTCCCCATGGAAGTAATCGGAGTGCTCTTGATACTCTGACTTCGCCACAGATTGTGCACTGATCTCAGCAACTAAATATTATATTTCTTTGTAGAAATTTTTTTTATTTCACACTTTGTAAAAATTAGAATGCGTATTGGTTTGGATAAACGTAACAACAAAAAACAAATAACTGAATTGATAAAGTTATGCGAATTCGAAAACTAACAAGAGTTAACAAAAATTGTTTGCATTATTTGGTTTCAATTGTGTCAGCGATGAAGGAAAATGTAAATTACCTCCTCTATAATGATATTACAGCATCACATATTTGATAGTACCCATGTTATACTTGAACGATACTTTATAGATAGTAACTCACTGAATCCCATGCCACCTGGTCTGTGGTAAAACTGGCTACATACTAGAGCAGCAACCTATGAACAGAAAGCCGAGGCTAGAAAATTCATAAGACCACGGAGTCTAATAACTTACAGGTCGTTTAAAGCATGAAGTTTTCCTGTCCCTATTCATTACTAAGAGACTTAAAAATTTGTGAATTCATTGACCTTTATGCTAAATTTCACGGTCTTTTGTATACTCTGCCAGATATCAATAGCTCATTGGTTGCTTGTCCTCACAGAAGCGATAATTTGACCTGCACTTTTCTGCGTGGTTTATTGATGCTGATTCCTCCATGAGATGGCCATAAGTCGTGTACCATCCGCTAAAGTATCATAAAAGTAAGAGTGTATGAAGTATAGTTTTTACTAACGTGAACTCGCGAAACTTTCTAAGGTTTCTGTTAATTACACATTTATTGTGAGCCTGTCATGTTTATTGTGTTCATATCTTGGGAGGTTCAAAACACTTCAAGCAAAGTTTTTTATTTCAAAGTTTATTCTGTGTTTTGGTGCAGTTGTAACTAACTGCTCTAGTTGGTTTTGACACTGTTTTTTTTTGCTTTCCCACTGGAAGATATTTATACTAATTAGTTTTTCAAAAAAGTGTCTAATGGTATAGTTTAACATTAAATTTTTTGTAGAGAAAGTGAATATTTGTTAGACATTCGCTGAGTACCGGTGCCCTTGAACTCATTAATTTCCTTCACAAATTGAGGTGGTTGTTTAAGTGGGACTTCTTTGAATTGAATTGAACATGTATAGTGTAAATGTCAATACAATCTTGGTGTCACTAAGGTTCATGGCAGCAAACCAAAATCAAGGCACGGAACTAGCCTCTCTGAAAGAAACATATAATCATGAAAATTACCCTTCAACCCTGCAATTATAATTTTTTAGTGTCGAGAATGTAAGTGTTAAGGTAAGTATAACCATGTCCAAAACCGAGCTGTCCAAATCTTAAGTTTACCCCATTTCTTAGTTAATTATTAAATTTACCACATTTCTTTCTTAATTATTAAGTTTACCCCATTTCTTTGGTAATTACTTGAGAGAAATATCATTCTTCAAAGATTGTCATTGTTGCCAAAAATACAGCATAATTTAAACTGTGAACTCAAACTGAAGTGTTGCAGATATGCTCATATGATTTTTGATGCGCCACAGGCGACGTCGTAATCTGCTGTAGTCTCCGCCACAGCCGCGGCGTCCTCCGAGAGCCACGCCACAAAGCGCATCGTCCGAGGTTACAGAAGTGCTGCGTGTGCCTCCTGTCAGCCCACAACCTGCTCAACGCAGAAGGCCTGGTTACGCCTCTGGCCAGGCAGCTAAGAGGAAGCATGCCGCCAATCTGCCGCCTTTGCTTCTCTTCTCTCTCTCTCCTCTCTTCCACGTTGCAACCCCCGCGGACCCTGTGAACGGGGTATATATAGGGCTCGCAGTCCTCAGTTCGAGGATGACTTGCACAGCTCTCTTGCAGAATGTCACTCTGCCCGTACATGCTCCGAAACCGCTAGCATCTTGTTCCAGACAAATCGCTGCCTATCGGTATATTTGCTTGTCTTCAGCCAGCTACGTATTCGGACTAGCCCAACAGCTGTCTCAGTTCACGACGCCTTAGCCAGTACAAGTTCGAGTTATTCTCAGATTTGTGGTTACCCTCGCCACTGCGTCTACCATGACTAGGGACTGCACCTTGGTTGGCATACTAGGTTGGCCCCTCAGGCCACAGTCAGGGTACACACTGGCTTACGTATGTTTATTGCTCCAACAATAAAAAGGCATAAACTAAGCTGGTCAAGTTATCTTTCCTAAGCACACTCTTTCTACACCTTGTTCCTGCTATTTCCTGTTTCGACCTATTTCCTCTTGTACTCTTACAGTAGCAGATATGCGCCGAACCCCAGCATCCTAACCATTTCCACTCAGAATCTTCATCTCCTTGGAGTGGAGGTTCTCTCTCGACTGGTGCAACCATTTTGTGGGTGTTTAGGTGTGCCGGCGACTTCCCGCCCAGCTACCCCCTTGCAGAAGGTCAGCAGTCAACCCCAACAGGGAGCTCCATCTTTGTGTGATATGTGGGTCTATGGGGACTTCCCAGCTTCCTGCCTAACACGGGAGCGGACTCCCTAATCCTACTGTTGACACCTACAGTCAGGAGCTTGGGTCTGCCAGCGACTTCCCGCCCGCCAAGTTTCTTGCCTGGAGGCCAGCAGCTAGGCCTTCCCCACAGTCACACCCTCCACTTCCTATTTCCTCCAGGTCATATCCGCCTCCACTGGACACCCACTGACACTCCTTCTACACTATGCCCTTATGCCTCGCCACAGGACTGAGCTGGATAAGTCATCCAAGCAGGCTTTGGTCTTTATTGGTGACATAGTAGGGGAAGAGCAAGGTGTCACCAGGGTGTACACCTGGAAGCGTGAAGAAGCAGCTCGAAAGAGAGGAATACCAGCCAGTACTACCAGCATAGCATTGACCATAGCCTACAGTTCAATCTGTTGTGGCATTCACCCCGTGCAATTTCGCTTCTTCCACCCATGCCTCAAAGAGACAGTCGCCACCACACGACCTCTAACTGCTGAATACGTGGCTTGTCACATAGACGTTACAGCCAGCTACACCCCTTTACGCGCTCAGACTAGACCAGCACCTCCTTCGGCAACTTCACGTGCATAGCAAGCCATATTTGAACTGCTGTCTGGGGGGGAGAAAAGCTGCAAACATCCATCCACACTAGGTACGCCAAAGGTGGGGCGACAATTTTAACTGTGTTTCTTGTAAATAGGGATGAAACAAAAATTAAATATATTACAGTGAGTACAAGAAACATTATAATTTAATTCTACATTTTTTAGACATTACAAATTTAATGTTTGAGATTTTATTACAAACCAAGCATTGTTGTTCAGTGCATGCTTAATTTTTAGTGCCTTGTTAATGTAACATATTTAGATATTTTTCCTTCAAGTTAGAGACTACACATGTCAATTGGTATCTATCTTACAAAGACAGTTGTCCACGCATGCACTCGGTTCGTCAAATTACCAGAACACTCACTGGACACCTTCCACACCTCTCTCTTGCAGATGCTGAATTCTTTGCTATTTATACCCACCGCGAATCCTTTTCAGATTATTCCTCACTTGCACATGCCCAGTGATGATGTTGCTGTCATCGATAACTTTCTTAAACATAAAGGCAGTCCTGATATTTTCTAAGGTTTTCCATAATGTCATCAGGTATGATTTGTCAGTCAAACAAAAACAAGCCACCTGCATCATAGGCCTGCAATGATAAAATTAAAAAAAAAACAAATTACACTTTCATTGCATAGTGGCAAACAGGAGGGAGTTGTCTCCTCAATGTTTTGTCATATTTAATACTTCTTCAGCAATCTCAAGGGGCCTACATTAAAGAAAAATTAATATCATAAGTAATTCACTGACTCAGTCCCTGATGTTAGGAAAACTCAAATTAAGGTAACTCTTATTACAATCTTCTAACAGATAAACCACGATAAATTATACAAATTTGCCCCCTCCTGAACCCACTACAAGAAAGCAGGGTTGTAAATAAATGCTTGATCCCTCCTCTCTAGTTCCGGTGTCCATGCTGATATATGCTGTTAGCGATAAAGTCAGCACTTTTGAAATCAACCTTTGATAAATGTCACTGCCCCTACCTGCATGTATTTTAATGGGCACATTGACTGGCGGCATGCACCCAGTTAAATTGGTAACGACTGAGGGAAAGTAGTTCCGTTTTTTAACGTTGAATCAAATGTGTTAGTTAATAATTTATGAATACTGAAATTATTCAGTTTGTTTTCTGTAGTGGTGTGCAGGAATGGAATTTTGCCATCTAAAAAAATTTTGGCGGGAAACTTAAATTTCCTGTGGGAATGCGGGAAAAGTATTTTATGTTAGGTAAAGAAGCTTGTGGGTTGCTAGACCTAGTGAATAACATTCTATTATGACTTATTCCATTAAAACAAAAATAAACATAGAATAATAACTGTATGTGCTCAAAATTAGATTCCAGTTAGAAAAGTGTTATTTTTTAATATTTTTACACACTTAGTTGTTGCACTATGAATTAATCCTCTGGGTTTAGACCACTTCTTTAAAAATACTTGCTTCAATTTTAATAGGAAAATCCCTTATGTTTTTTTTTAAATAATAAAAAAAATTGGACTTATGACATGATAAAACAAAAATGTCACTTTAAAGTTGCTTAGAAACAATGCTTTGATGTTTCCAGTTTGCTGCTATTTTCTTTATAACTACACGACGTCTACCAAGGAACGTTCACATTTTTCGTTCTATTTGTGTTAGTAAAATGTGTAATGTTCCGCTGTGTACACTACAGACTGTTTACTTGCCTCGGCTTGCTCGGGGTAGAAACACGAGACTCAGTACCATTNTGTCCCAAAGCTTCACAAACACGAAAGAATTTTACACCCGAGTCCCGAAAAATTCAGAATATTGCGTCATTACAAATGTGTGTACTGACACAAATTTACTCAAATTAATTTCACTGGAAGTTTTAACATCCGTAAACACACTCGCTTCGAATCACGTAGTGCAACTGCAATCACAGCCAAGTCGCATCAGGCGGGTTATGAATGCAACATACCGAATCTGTATGCTAACAAAGATAATTCCTCTTTCGATAAATGAAATGAAAAGCAGCTAAATAAATGAATTATATTTTTGTCATAGCAAATTTGCTACGGTTGGAGTTTGTCAACATCTCGGCGACAAGTGAGTACAACACACAATTAAAAACAAACACATTCCTAACAAAGACAGACAGTTTGCTGGCAGGTTACAAATATTTTTAACCAAACCCATATTAAAAAACACCATGTTAGATCTCCGTGAAATAGTAAACATTTGGAGTTGAATTAAACATTCATCGTGCACTAGCTTATTTTTACGTGAATGTTTAGGTTATGTATATTGAAACTCGCATCCCACATCAACCAGCAATCGATACTTGCAACTTATAGATGTCACTCGCAATAAGACAAATTCAGTGCACATGGTTCACCATAACTTCATAAAATAGTGCAAGTTCGCAACCAGTTTTAGTTAATTTTTGCAATAAATACACAGCGTTAACGTTACATAATATCAGACGTCCAAATTTTCTTTTAGCTTATGTAGCAAACTTTGAAATCTGAGAATAAGCGAAAAATTGAAATTTTCTTGAAAAGATTTGATTCATTACATCATAATCACTTACTTAAAGACTCGATACAAAGCTTCTCACACAAAACCTGACTTGTATTTTAGTTGAAACAACCTACAGACGCGAACATAAATTTTTCCCGAAAATATCAGGAAAAAATTATTTCCCGCCCAACGAAAAAATCGTTATGTATTCCTGAAATTGTTCACAAAGTTTGAGATCCCGCACACCCCTTTTCTGTTTTTTTTAATGCATTTAAGTGTAAAAAATTGCAAATATGAAGGATATTTAATTTTCTTATAATTTCACATTTTTACTTGACCAATGCAAGATTAAAGTGATGAGGCTCATAGCAATTCTCACATATGGTGTAAAAATACAAGAAGTGCATACAAGTTGAGCTTAAGCAGAGCTTTCAAAAGTGCTCAGTTTACCTTGAGCAGCCTTTAACACTGTTCACACACTACCCTAAAATTTTATGAAATCTTACTACTCTTTAATGTAACTGACTGTATTCATTGAAACACAATCGAGTGGCTGTATTTTTCAGTACTTTAACTATGATTTCAAAAGCTTATATACTCACAAATTGGGTGAGCCCATGAAAATCTAGTATCATCAAAAGTTTACAGTTAAGATTTTGTAGAGATAGTTAAAGAAAATCCAAAAAGCAAGTTCTGGCAAAATTATTTTCAATAACAGTTTTTTCCATAAAAGTATTATTAATAATGTAGTTTTACGGTGTCCTTGGTGTCTGCCTACAAATAAATAAAATATTTTGATTAACTTTCTTGTAGCTGTAACAATTTCAAAATTCTACAGTATAAGTTTTGCAATTGGATATGGCTGATGTGGATTACAGAAAAATGTTCTTGATATGGGAGTTTGTGTCACTTTCTAAGCAAATAGGGGCATGTGCTCAGTCTTGTTTATTCCTTAAGTCGTCCTGTCCAGTTCACAAAAGTGTTTACACATTCCAGTTGTAAGACACAGTCATATAAGTTTTAAAAGGAATGCCATATTATTTATTTCTCAATGCAAAATGGGTTTATTTTTATCTATTACTAGACAAGGATTAATTTGTATGGAAGAGGTAATGTTTTTTGCATTTTCAAGCATCGTGGATGATATACGTAATTATTTTGAACTACTCAAAATCTGAGTAATGCAATGTGTAGCACACTATACTACAGGTTCAACCTCCTTGCCAAATATCATATCGCAGTTTAGTATCATTGGGACCAAACACCTTTTTAGTTTTCTAGTTTTATAAGAATAAACTGTGTGGTAGTATAAATTATCTATGAACACATGTAAATGTTATGGTACAGTTTTGCATACATAACGTCTTGCAAGTGTGTTTTAAATAGGTACATCTTCGAGATATAAGGGTACGAGAAAATTGAAAATGAACAGCATTGACCAAGAAAGAATGAAAATGATGCTAAGGACCTTTTCTGAAAAGTGTGTTGATGCGTGCTGAAGTTTTAGCCTTAGGCCTATCAGAATATATCACTTGCTGTACCATAGAATGTTCTTTATGTGAAACTGACAAGTGGCCTATGTTTTAATCAATGTCTTGATAAACAGACAAGCTGCATTTGTTAAGTTAATGTTATGATAAGTGAGGCTATGAATTTAAAGCTGCCGTAATAAATTTAGCCTTAATGTAATTAAGGAAGTAAAGATGTCTGTACAGTTTCCACGATTATTTAAATTATGACTAAAAGAAATATTACATAATTGTAATTACCAGAGGTAAACATTCTGTGAGAAGGAATGTCATTTGCAAAGAATATTCCACCTAATAAATTGTATAACAAGATGTTAAAATATTATATCCCTGTGGAAGTTCGTAATCGAGTAATTCTTTAACGTACTTGTAATTCTTTAACGTAATATAGTTTTTGCACTGAAATTTTATTTGTTAATATTGGAAGCAGTGTATCCACTGGCATTTGTTTTGTTTAACCGTGACCATAAGAGGGGTCACACACCGGCCTTTTACTCAGGCAGCTGCCTGCTTGAGTGGGTATATAAGACAGTTGCCGGCACGGCAGAGTAGAGAGTGCGTCGGGGAGTCTTCCCCGTGGTGGAACTCCAGCGTCCACATGCTATCCGCACCCACTCACCCTCCCGACGACCAGGGGCCAAAATACACTCTGTGTCTCTACCTCTAACTCATCCTCCTTGCCCGGGGACCAAAATACATTCAGTGGGATCGGAGCCGAAATACGCTCAACCACTGTCAACCTATAACTAGGCACAGGGGTCGAAACACACTCAGTTGCCATCCCTCCACATCCTACTACCAGAGTGCAGTACTACTTGGACGTTGGGAACACACCCCACGCCCTCACCAGAACAAGTGCTCGTCGCGCGCAGACCGTCCATTTCCAGTTGTGCAAATCCCGTTCAATGTCACGTGGTCACAATGTTAGAGTAGATAGGGTGTTTTCAGTACTCTCTATTGTTATTTTAATCCAGTGTGTTCAATCAGTGACAAACCTTGTTTAATTTGGTGTAAACTGTATTCATTGCCAGAAGCAGCAAATAAAACCCAGTGAAATTACTTTTTTGTGTTTTTTTCTTCATGTCGACTACTCCACCTGCCTATGTTCTGGCATTGAGGAAACTATTAAAGGAGAAAGCTTGCTCCGCCCAACATGTCACTTCCTGGCCTTAAAGTGATTCTCCTCTTAATTTATTTAATCATCACGAGCCGTGCCTCGCACCTTCCACCATGAGAGTTCGCCAAAACGGCGATAGGTAACAAGGCCAGCCCGCCAACCACCCCGCCTATAATCGATCACATCAAGCTTGGGAAGATCAGGAGGTACTAAGAGAGGCAGCTGCCTCCACTTATCTCACCTCTCAAGACACTCAAAAAAGTCTACCACACCTGCCTCAAATACTGGCATCTGAGGCAGTTGCCTAAGGAATTGTTCTACCTCCAGCTAGCACCCTTCGTCTCAACTTCTGGATGGGGTAAGTCAGAACTTGATTTCACCTGGTGCACATAAAAACTTGTGGGCAGATACCGCCCCCTGACACTCATTAGATAACCGTGGCTATTCCTCTGTTATCTTACCGCTCTCATCCGCAGGTAATAGTTACTCTAATGCCCCAGTCAGGCCTCCCAGTGTTGGAAACACCTAGGGCCCTGCCCTAGGTGTTAATAGATCTACAGCCATCAGCAGTGTCCCAAGCACAGCATGATAGAAGACAGGAATGTCCATGTGACAGGCGGCAGGCTAGAAAAATGCAACCCTGAGTAGCGGATATGATTATCTCTGTCTGCGATGCAGGATGTGTATCATCTGTTCATGCTCATTATGACTTTGTCTACAAGCTCTTGAGGCATTATGGCCCATTCCTCTTGTAGCACCAATTGCAGCTGCGGAGTCATTGCTGGCAGCTGGTGATGTGCTGCCAGTCGTCTCCTGACAACATCCCACACCTGTTATGTTTGGTTTATGTTCGGGGACTGTGTGGAATATTCCATGTGGTAAATGCCTTCACTCTCCAACATTTCAGTGCCGGTCGCTGTATGATTTGTAGCTTGTCGTCCATGAAGAGGAACTTAAAGCACACAGCACCCCAGAAAAGATGCAGGTGAGGAAGGAGAACGTCAGTACAATAGTGGTCACCAGTGACTAAACCTCCTTGGAAGATGTGGAGATCCATACATATTATGCACCCCCCCCCCTCCCGGTTCCCTCCCTCAAACGAGAACTCCAGCGCCAACAAACTGGCACATTTTGACAATGTTGGAGGCGTGATTGTGTGTTCCTCGCTCTCTCCAGCCTTATAGATGTCTGGAATCACTAATGGGATTATTTTAGGGTTGTGCAAATATTTGGTGTACCAAAACAAAAACAGAAAATGTCAACTTTCATTTTCGTTTCGGTAAGAAATTTGGTTACCAAAAGTTGTAACTAAACGAAAATTGTCTGTTTTGATGAATTTTCGGGTGTTTAATGCATGTTTAGTTGGTTCATCAGCAAAGAAAATATTTTCCTGTAAATCATCTTGTTTGTTTTCGTTATTATATAACTGAAATAATTACATAAAAGAACAATTTTTAAGTAGGCAAGGCCTCCTGTGGCAAATTCTTCATATCCTACATTTTTTGATTGATTTGCAATGAATTTTTATAATAAATAACTTGCTCAAATGTTGTGAAATTCCGTAATCTTTCGTTAAGGCTGAGTTCTAATTACATTATTTTTTATTGTTGTTTCAGTTTCACGAAAGTTCATCACAAATCTTTCATTTTCTTTTCGTAAGAAAACAGTTACATTCGCACAACCCTAAGTCTATTGGTTCACATCCGTAAAAGCACTTTACCCTATTGCTGAGTAATTGTGACTGGCACCACAGAAAATGCCATCTCATGTAAATTACGTGTAAATAGTAACAGGTAATTTACTCGCCCAACCCTGCTCCCTGCATACAAAATTAAGGAACTGATTACATGGTTTTGANCGTGTAAAATAGTAACAGGTAATTTACTCGCCCAACCCTGCTCCCTGCATACAAAATTAAGGAACTGATTACATGGTTTTGATGATATAGCATACTCTGCTAAAACGGCTACATGGCCGCCGTNGATGATATACCATACTCTGCTAAAACGGCTACATGGCCGCCGTTTTTAAAATGTGCCTAATGTTCTTAAAACACACCTGAATACATCACCTGTCACAGTACTACTTGCATACCAAATTTGGTACAAATCAGTTCATTTTTTCCCCCGAAGTATGGCATAGTAACGTAATTAACTTAAGTGGCACTATCTTACAAAATGGTTGATTAAAGTGGCTACGTGTTGGCATATATGATGCTTATAATAGATACTGTCCGCGTACAATTTTTGCTCAAAATTGGTTGAACAGTATACTAATTATACTAAATAAACCTAAAATATTTTTAAGGTAGCCATTTTATAAATAAGTGTCTCATAAATTTCAATTACATATATTTACATTTCCTACCATAGTATTTATTACTTACATTCCAAATTTGGTGAGAATTGGTAGAAAATTTTTTGAGATATACTGTAAAAGGATTATTTTTTCATGTATACCAACAAAAATATCAATCTCTAAATTCAATGCTTACACGTTATGTTGTAAACATACAAAATTTGGTTTAACGGTTTCAGAGATATGACATCACCCTAAATATTTTAATGACCGCCATTTTGAAAGTGTCTAGCATAGTCAAAAACTATAAAAGTGAGGTGTCCCTACCAATTACTATATGTGTTCCAAATTTGGTGAAATTTGGTGTACTTAATATATAATAGGTAAGTTTCCTTGTGGAAAATTTGATATTATATGTTATTGCACCATTTTAAATGTGTTGAATATGTATCTGTACTAACCTACATAAAATTAATAAATATTTTCATTACTAAAAATATTTTAACCAAATCTTTTATAATTTTTAATTACCTTTACAGTAAAATAACTCTAACTTAATATTTTATGACACCATAAATATTTTCTTTTCCCAAAATATATATTGACATGCAGAAAATGTGAGACTTTATGTTATTGTATTAATGTTGAGTGTATGAATGTTTAAAAATAAATCAAATTATTTTAATTTGCAAACAATGCTTTCCCTGATAATTACATAATACACTGATTCAAATATACGGAATATATATTATATTTCAGTTAAACAATTCAATTAAATAACACATCATTAAAAAAAACAGGTTATTTAACACAGATTTTTTAAAAATAAATTAGCTTTAGTTGGGTGTGTATTGGTTATTAGTTGGCAAATATATTGTTGTAACCGGTCAGTTTTAAATTCAGTTTCAAAGTAGTAAAATCTGACTTAAATACATTATAAAATATAACACATTATATTAAATAGCAATATGTGATTATTACTTTACTTTTCATAAAAAGTCATAGCAGTGTAGTGGATAAGAATAGGGCTGGTAGGCCTAATCTAAAGTGCAGAAGTTTGAATCCAATATCTACCAACAAAACTTGCATGTCATAATCAGAAGTGAAAAATGGCAAGTGGGAAGAAATTTTTTCTTTAATTTTAGTTAATTGGTAAAATTAATTTAACACTGGTTACCAAAGTTGGCAGTATGTTGATTATTGTTTGGCAATAATATATCTTGCCAACACATTACCAACGTTGAAACATATTAGTAAATAAATCTTTGTTTAGTAAATAACTGTGTGAATGCCCTTCTTAAAACACATTACCCTTAAAAGTGTGCACATAACCACAACAGTTTATTGGGCCAATGTCTTATTTCAGTTGGCAACCAGCATAAAAGTAATGTTGGGCCAACATAGGCCCACGTGGCATTTTGGTGCTAGGCCAATGTTGGCCAACCAAATTTTTTTTACTGGGGATGCTGCTTTTAAACTGTGTATAACATATGTTATAAAAGTAAAGACGATATTTTACCACCTAACTCAACATTTACTTTTTAAAATTAATTGTGCTTATCTTTGCATGGCTTAAAACAAAATTTCACTGGCAATAGTGAAGGAAACGAAGATCTGTAATTTGTCATGTTAGAAGTTAAATGTTAAACGTTAGCGAAACTTAATTTCATCTGATTTCTGTTTATTCTAAGAATTTAATATTAAAGATTAGTAAGTTTGTTACATGTTTGCGTTCCTAAAAAATTCACTGTTACACTTAATCGACATGTTAACTAAGTCATTGGGTCAATATCAATCTTAATTTTCCACTTGACTGTGGAAGGATACACACTCGTCAGAAAATACAATCCTAAGCAGTGGTGTCAAAAGTGCTCATTTAACTGCTAACAGCTTACAAAATCCTGCTCCTGCTTGTAAGAAATGAAAGAAACAACATGGATAATGTGAGACAGAAAAGTCAAAGTTAGTTCATTCCATTGCATTTAGGGTAACTCCTGCATCACCACACTTAGTAAGTTTTTGGACCCACATATTTTGTATCACTCTTAAACCATTGATACCTTCACTCTATGTTAGGCAAATTAATATGTATTAAATAAATTTACATCAATACTTGAAAATTAAAAGAAATACTACCCTTACTAAGACTTCATTTTTGCTTTTCAGTTATTACCTACATTCTGAAAATCTACTCATTGGGCGACTTAAGTGATCCTATGCCATTTGACTTACTAACAATGTGTTCTGTCTACCACACCACTTTAAATCTGCCTACACAGTGAAGTAATATGTAATATTACCCACCATCTCAGTTTACATTGAGATTGTTTATTTCGTAATTCAATTTATTGTCTGTATAATGTTAGGAGCACAGTGTTGGCCAAATAGGAAAATACATACAAATTACCAACAGGATGTTTACTAACTTGTTTAGTGTATTAAAAAAATACACTTACGATATGTTCTAGTATTTTCTGATTTAGTGGCGCAGTTGTCTGTGGGTACTGAATCATCTCATAATATTTTCGTAATGGCAAATTTTTGCTGGCATATTATATTCGGGCAACGGTGTAATAATGAATGTGTTCCAGCCCAAATTTTTCAATCAAATGCCAACTGTTGGGCTCACATAGGTTGCTAATGGGGAGCTAGTAAGTGTGGCGGGTACTGCTGTGTTATGGGGGTTTCTCTCTGGGCTGCCCCGTTTCGTCCCTAGTCTTAATTCCGCTGCTGCCCCACCATCATCTCATTTAACCTCATTCATTCTTCGGGTTGGTCGGAATGACAGATCTGTACCTGAGGTAGGGTAACCAGCTCCAGTTAGCACCAGCTGCCTCAGAATGTCCATGAGGGTCGTCGGTACATATCTGCTGGCAAGATGTCACGCCTGTGCCAACCCCCACCTTCACTCATATTAATTTGTGAGCACCGAGTCGGTATTCAGATGGTCGGAGTCAATTGTAATCTTTTAAGTCTCTTCGTCTTTTGCCTTCCTATGTATGACCCTGTAATATGAACCCCAAAACTTGACTGTAACAAGTTCGATAATCCATTTGGGTATACAATTTCAACAGCTTCTACCAGGAAAGCAATTTGCTGTCATGTTTTATCATGTAGAAATCAATTTTGAGTATAAAAACTGAAAATAGCACCAAAAAATTAAAAATTCAATAATTGGCTGACAAGTTATTTTCCCAAGAAGCATTTTATTAATTTACTTAATTATTGAATTAAATTTTATGTATATCACTTGACATTTTTCGCACAGACTAGGTTAATCAAGCTTACTATTAATGTAGTGTTAAACATATTGACTCACATAAACTAAGCAGTTACATTAAATTCTCGATACCCTAGCCTTATTAAACGGTAACACTACTGAAGGTGTATTCCAAACAAAGTATCAGAATGTTTCATTATAATGTGTTTATTTTCTCAAAAGGAGTTAACATTCCAAATCTGAGGCAACAAAGGTAAAGTGGTTGAACAACCAGATTTGATTCCTTGGTGGGGTCGCCCTGGATGTGTTGTATATTGCTGTTGGCAGGTGGGTTTTCTCTGTGTACTCTTGCTACCCGCACCATTCCATTATGTGGCTTCTTCATTTTTGCCTCACTTCATTCACATTGACGCTGTAAATTTCAGCTGTGAAACGCCACCCAAATCTCTCGCTCTTTTACAGAGACCATCCCTTACCAAAAACAGGCCAATAGACAGCCCTACAAAAAAAATTAAAACTAATAAAGGGATAATAATTCAATATGTTGCTATACATTACACCTCATTTTTTCTAATTGCATTCACATGTTTAATTACTATCGCCAGATTCAGTTGTATGCAGGCACATTTGAGAGATCTGAAGACGAATTTGGCCAAATTTAGTCCTCACATGGAACTGAGCTACGAATGAAGAAAGCAATGCATTGAAAACCTATCAAAGTACTTTAGTTACTACCTACGTTAATATTATCTGTGGTGCATCCAGATGAGTATGTTTTCATAATATTGACAACCACGTTTTCTTTCCTTCAACAATACGAAGGAAAAAATACGAAATAATAAGCAAGCACACTATTTTCCTGTGCCAACCAGGTGATACGTAAAAATTAACAATGTAATTTTTACGTATAAAAATAAATCTGTAGATGGAAGGAAGAAAGTTATGCTTTATGACATGTAAGAAAAATGTAACAGCACTTCTATTCTTATATTGTGATGGCCTACATTAGGAGTGTTGTTCAAGAATGAGAAAAGTGGAGTGGGGAGCTTTCAACAACTCTTAACAGCAGGGTTTCACATCTGATGAGGGTGATGCGAGATGTGATGGAGCGGCACTGGAATGCAAGGGTGGTGGAGACAGGAGATCCCCGAGAAAACCCACCGACCAGCTACATTGTCCGGCACGACCATGTGTGAAAATTGGGGAACAACGTCTCTGGTAATAGGAATCGATTTACATTGGCGCGAGGTTAGTACACTAGCCACTGTGCCACTATGGACCACAAGAATTGAGAAATAGGGCAAATTCATCAAAAGATAACATAGAGAGGTGTTTTACGATTCTCAAGAATTTCTTGCATCTGTGGTGAGACAGGAAGGAAGTTTGTTATTTGTAAAGGAAAGGTACTGGTAAGGTTTACAAGCTTCTTCTTGTAACATTGGCCGCTACAGTTACACCAGCTATAAGTTGCCACTGCTAGCTCAGAGGTAGAACACGAGACTTAGTAAAAATGGACTCCGATTAATTTATAAATAAGTTCAAGTTCCAGAGTATTTTGTTCTATACTTTATTTATCATTTTAGTGACACAGTTCACATACGAAGTTCCGGTATGCAGAGTACGAACCATTCACAGATAAATAGACAAGTGCAGAACAGCGCCACAGTCGTTTACAAATTATTCATGTCTCAAAAACTTGCATCGCACGACGAAGTTACGAAGGCAGGAGGGATGTTCGTTCCCTCCTGGCACCCTGGAGGTGCTGGTCTGTGTCTCTCTTAACTGCGCCGTCAACATCCAGATAAACAAACTTCTCATAGAACAAAACTGTCGACGCAGTCTGAAATTTTCTAAATAATGCTGACGCTTAACAAAAACTGAAAACTACGACGTTCGAAACGAAACGACAACCGGACTCCTGATAAACGTAAAACAGCAAACGTCTGCCCGATAAACAAACTATCACGATAAAACAAACCACCACTGCTTTAATTTTGAATGCCGATAAAAATATTACGAAGCTTACCAAAGTTAAAGAAAATTGNCGTACTATCACTGTAAAACAAACCACCACTGCTTTAATTTTGAATGCCGATAAAAATATTACGAAGCTTACCAAAGTTAAAGAAAATTGAAACACCTGTCCCGGTCCCGAAAATTAAGAATACTGCGTCATTACATTCTCTCACTATGCAACATCGTTGTGGTGCCGTTCTGATATAAAGTGCAAGCAGACCGAGATATCTATGCACACTAAAGCATCTAGGCTTTCCATTTTAACATGTTATTAACTATATAAGGTGGGCACAGTGTGTATTAAGTCCTATATAGACGTAACTAAGGAAAAACGACTTTCCCAGTTTGCTTAAATATGTATATAGTCAGATTTTTCCGGAGGTCTAAATTCATGTGGTTGGGGGCTTAAGCATCCCCAGTCCTACACTCTGTATTTATGCTCATGTTCACATCATCATGATGTTAGTTGCCAAGATGTTACTCTCACTTTTGGAAGGGAGGATGGGTAGTAACTGTTTTCGACCCTGGATTCCTGACATCAATCTTTTCCTTTCGTTCCTCCTGCCCTTACCCTGCCACCATAGTGTCGCACATTAATTGTGAAACATTCTGTACAGACGCAAATGACAAAATTTACTCCTGAGATAAACATTTTACCTCGTGAGTTTGAGAAAAATTAACATTTGTTAAATGTATGTGGATAAAAAGTAGTATAAAAACAATGCAATACAAAAAACTAGAAACTGTTTTAAAAATTGTTGAATATATTTTGATTACAACACATACATCCCAACATTTAACTTTAAAATTATCTTTTATTTCCTAACTGAAACTGGACTTGAGACCCTTTACATCGCATTAGGATTAATTTCTGCAAGCAAGGGCCGTGTGTTGTACGTGCGTAGAAATTTATTTTCACCATAATAAAGGGACTTGTAAAGATTTGTTGCTGGCTTTCACTAATTTTTAAAAAATAACTTCTATAGATTTTTATCAATTTAAATAGTTTTAAATGAGAAGTTAACAGCCATCACAGGTTTTAAATATTGTTTTAATTTTTAAACATTTATTGTACAAGCCATTCTCATACTGTATATTTGTTATTAAACTATGGAAATATGTTCTTAAATAATGTAGGATGAACATGATGTCATAAAAATACATATCAATAGCACAGCTATGTTTTTGTGTGGATTTAATGCCATTAGTTTACATAATTTACCATTTATATATACCTATTTTCAAAATTTGTCGGATGTTTTATGGACTCTGCCATACAGAATTAGGCCTAGTAATGATGACCTACGTGAAACCACCAAACATAAAAATGGCCAAAGACACACAAGAGAGAAGTAATGACAATAGGGATAATTGAATGTACGTCCGCTGCTGCTGGTGCCTCTGTGTTGATAAATTTAAAAGAGTAAAGAGGCGCTACTTTCAATCGCATATGAAATATCCCTGTCAATTAAAATTTAAACATTGTTTAAAAAGTCACAATAATTAAGACAATTTTATTTTTAAAAAAAAATTTTCGTTTTTATTATAGTACTTGGTCACACAAAAGTAAAAACATGGACACCATATGTTTGTATTCCCATGAACCCCATGCCACAAAGAATTAACTGCAGCATTTTGAAAAAATGTAGATGCCTTCTAGTTGCAGTTTAGCAGACTTCATATCAGAATTTTACTTACATTTTTCACCTGCTACCACCTCTGAGTAAAATATTAACTACAAGAAAACTATTTGAATCTGTACATAAAAATCTTGGAAAACATAACTCATTCTTACTGATATTTGCTTGAACGTAGTTTGCCCTGAATTTAGTGTGCCCTAAAATATTTTTCTCGTACAAGCATTTGCTCTAAAGACTTTTGCCCTAAAAGTTCATTTTATGTTTTTGATTCAGGTCCGGGATTTGTCCTAAAGATATTTACTCTAAAAGATTTTTCTGGCCTGGTGTTTACCCTTAAGTCATTTACCCTAAAGGAATTAGCCCCAAAAGTTAGTTTCCTCTCGCAAATCCCATAAAACACTTCATACAAGCATTTCGCCTAAAATCGTTTGCCTTGAAATATTTTCCTCCAGCAGGCATTTACCCTAAAGTTGTTTGCCGTAACGTTTAGGGCAAATAACTTTAGGGCAAACAATGTGTACCCGTTTAAGATATAAGCAGTCTGATCTAGTACTGTGCTCTATGCTACTGGGTGCAAAGCACTTTTTCAATTCTTAAGTTCTATTGATAAAAGAGGTGAAAAATATTTGTTCAACTGATGTGTGTGTTATACGGACAGATAAGAGTAAGTAATAAGTGCCACTCCTCTTCACTCTCACAGCTCTGATTTGGTAGATGATTATCAAGACAATTTTCCTACCGAGAACTTATTAGTTAAACACTGAGTATAATTTAGAGAAAGTGAAGTATTGTATTTTTAGTTAAATGTGATATGGCCAAGTGTTGAACAAAGCATCAGTAAACTAGTGACCTTATCACTGAAAGAGATTGATCCAAGTGTCTTCGGCAACAGGTGTGTGCTCTTAACTTGGATTAGAAGAGCTTCTCTAAATTAGGAAGGACAGCAAACTTTTGATGGGTATGGCACCAAATGGGAGTTACTTTCTTGATAATAGTTGGTTAATAAACATATTAGTTTGAACAGGAACACAAAATAATGACTTGTTATTTACTGAATCTTCAGTTATTTATGCTTATTTGACATAATTTATTGCAGTCCAAGGTCGATTTTACAGCACTAAAAGTTAAGGAGTAGGACTTTTTGGCATAACTACATGTTTTAATATTGTAGGTTCAGTTAAATTGTGTTAGTAGTTTGCATCTTGTGAACCAACATTGTATGTGTGAGAAAAGAAAGTACAGTGGAACCACGTTATAACAATAGTCGACAATGACAAAATAAATTATAGCTATAGCGAGTTATCGTTATAACAAAATTTACCGTGCCCCATAATTTTTTTTATTGTATTTGCCCTTGTAGATCCTGTGTTTGAACCAGCAGATGCGACGTTGCTTTCTCCATTCTTCTTCCCCTCCCCAAAATTTTCCGGCTACGGGAGGGAGTTACTTGCCTACCAATCAGTGCGCTACTTCACTCCTTGTCCCTCTCTTTCACCTACCTCTTCTTCTCCTGACTCGTCCCCCTACCTGATTCCTCCAAACCTTCTTTGTTTCCCTGTAGCCAATCTCTCAGGTTGAGGAGGGAAGAGGCGACACGGTTTTTTGAGGGGTGACATCCCAGCACTGCAAAAAAAATGACTTCGACAACAGCTTGTATTCTGGCCATGAGATCCTCCAGAGACACTATTGCAGTCTTGTACACAAATTCTTCATACCACACCACAAGTAAAAGTCAAGCGGTGAAAGATCTGGGGACCTCGCAGTCCATAACATCAGCCCACCGCAGTCTATTCATTTACATTGATATATGGCATTGAGGTACTCTCGAACATATGCACCAAAGTGTGGTGGTGCACTGTCATGCTGCAACCTCATTTCTTGTCGAATCCCAAGTGGAATGTCTTTAAGCAACTCTGGCAAATCCTGTTCAAAAAACATTATGTACCGGTCAGCATTTACCAAGTAAGCAACAAGTATGGCCCAATTAAATTGCCACCTACAATACCAGTCCATTCGTTAATGCCAAATTGCTTCCGGTAACTGCGAATGAAGGGCACATGAGTGTTTTCCTCCGCCGACACGTGACTGTTATGAGGCGTCAACACACATTCTCTTCTGAATCACCCTTCGTCTGTAAAGAACACAGCACTTGGGAAATGTGGCTCTATTAGCCATCATTGTAAACACCACTGCACGAACTGTGAATGGTGTGGGTACTGTTCAACCTTGAAATGGTGCACTTCCTGTAGGTGATATGGATGGGGCAGTTGTTCATTCACAACTCTCCACACGTTCATGTGTCCAGTGCGTACCGCATGCGCCACTTGATGGTGCTGATAGATGGTGACTCATGAAACCTCCGCAGCACCACCTCCTCCAGGAGTGGTGTTTGTACTGACCTTGGACGGCCAGCTTCACGCCTGTATACCTGTCACATGTACAGTTTTGGGACTGGTACGGCTAAGTTTTACAGTGTAAAATGAATGCTGTAACGTAACCTAAACACACTGCGGTCTCTCTTACTCATCGTAAATGCCCGCTCTTTTTGAAGCCTCTTATTAAGGGCTGTGATCGTTGAATCTGTTTTTTTGGATACCTTTCCCTGTACATGCGTGCTGCAGCTCTACTGTTGTAGTGAGCAGCCCTATACACAAGGTGAATGTCAGCCATTTCTGGCCATGTGAAAAATTTCATTTTGCTATACACCAACTATGCCTCTGTTACCACTCCGCTAAACACTAGTACTATGGTTTTGGCTGAGTTCATGACTGAACATATCACAGAACACATACGCCAAAGCCCCTCCACTTGACGATGGTGTGTGATGTGTGGCGGCCTACATGTTAGGCCATTTTGACAGGCAATTTATTTCTCCGTGTACTGTATTACGCCATCCCTCACACAAACATGTTATGATACCTGCATGCAAATGGTGTTTCCCCTCATCAGCCTCGTATGTACGAGTTGGCCATGACAACCATGTCATAAAGTCTATTCACAATGTACACCTCATCCTCGATTAAAACACGAGTTGATTCTTTCAAAAAAGAGACATTTGGTAACTGTGATATGGATATTGTGTTGTCATAAAATTCTTGATTATTTTTTTTAACTCTACATTATTGCACGCATTATGGTAGTGTCTTCTATTATTTTAATACATGTGTTTGATAAGTCACAATTTGTTCAGCACTCTTGCATCTCCAGTCATGGAAATGGCACACAGACAGGTGTAGTGTCATTTGCTATTATTTGAGATTTTTTTAAATGACAGCATTTCACATTGGCACTGTAATGCACTTCTATCAGTTTACTTGTCCCTTTAATATCTGTGGGGTTGTGGTGCCTGAGCAGTTAGCCTGTTTTCCTTCCACAAAGGTGAACCAGATTCTCATCCTTTGTCCAGGTCACTCCCGGATTTTTGCATGTGGAAATCGTGCCGGACAATGCCGCTGGTCGACGGGTTTTCCCGGGGATCTCCCATTTCCCCCACCCTTTCATCTCAGCGCTGCTCTATACTCACTTCAATTACCCTCATCGGCTCTAAGACCTCGCTGTTAAGTGCTACCCAAATCTCTTCACTCACTTTAATATCTACACCCAGTTTGTTATTGGGTGTGTTGCCCGCCTGCCAGGTTTTGTACATATTATATAGAAATTTCAAACACGAATTCCTCGAAAACGGTTGGGGGTGAACTTTTTATCAATTGTGACATGCAGATTCATAATCTATTGATAAAAACCATAAATACGCTACCGTGTCATGGAGAATGGCTTGCAATATGGGTAGTAACTGTGATTATACACATATCCAGAAACTTTGTGTTACATCTTTAATATTTTCTCCGACATTTGTAATAATCTAGTGCGTCAGGTCCAACTTCAAAGATTTGTACTGCCCTTAGGGTTCATTTTAGACCATAGGTCATGTATGTTTTCAACTTCTTTTTTCGTGATTAACCTGCTGCCGAAGTTTGTCAGTTAAATTTAGATACATTCTATATAACATTATAGCAGAATACCACTATTTTTTTACCTTAGATATTTCATAAAGCTTGCTAAATTTTAGGAATTAATATATATTGTTACGTGTTGCTGGGTCTGCATTGCTGACCTTGGCCCGCCCCGCACAAGCGGGCGGAAGAGAAGGACAGAGTAGTGATATGTAACCAAGGTGGCAAGTCACTAAGGAATGTTTTAATGACAGGCGAGCGATAATCCTACCAGTGCTTTGAGTTATGACGATAACTTTTTGGCAGCTCACCTCTCCTGACCTTAGGGAGATACAATTTGTGCATTTATCTGAAGAAAGCTCTGGATTACTGACCTTGTTCTCTCAGCATGACTCTGTGTGCGTTGAACCTTCCTGATGGTCAGGGTGAACTATATAAAAGTGTGACAGGCCTCCGAGCCGGAGTAGTTGTTGATTGGATTAATTTCAGTGATAGAAGACTAGCGAGAAGAGAAGCGCGCAACGAGAGAAGTGGTCAGCAGGAGGAAAATCTGAGACCGTAAACATCAGAGCAGTGAAGAGTACGACTGCAGGCTGGACTATTGGAAGGGATGCGTAAGAGAAAGACGTTACAAATTATGGCAACAGATAGACTGAACACGTGTTAATAATGAGTATGAGTTAGACTCTAACTTAACGCAGACATTAAGACGGACGTTATTAGAGTTGAAATAGACATTAATATTGCGCTCACTGTGAAATAAAAAGAGTAATAGTGGAGACAGATAATTTAATGCTCTAAATAATAGCTGTGTGAATAAATTAAAAATTAAATTTAGTTATTTTATTTTTTATTAAGACCGCTTTCTTTCACAAACTGAGATATGTCCTGTGGGCGTCCATGTAACACTTGTGTCAGAAGTGGGATGAAGGTATTTAAATGTTAACCAAGTTAAGCAATAGGCTTGTAATTAGTGACAGATAAAATTAATTAATTAAAATTGCTTTGTACAACCATTGAAGTGAATGTTAAGAAGGAAAATATCTGCAGAACTGGAAGCTCTGCAAGCATTAATTGAGGGGCTAGGTAGGTAGATGGTTAGTGTGAGCACAAGTGTAAATATCTTAAAAGAAAATGTAAATAACCAAGTTAGTTCTGTTAAAAAAAGGGTTAATGAAACTGTAAATAACCAAATGAGTTCAGTAATAGTAGGTGTAAATGAGAATGGAAATAACCAGATAACTAATGTAATTGATTTATTAGATGAGGAAATAGACATTGCAGACAGGAAAATACACACTGTAAATAAAAATGTGGACAGGGTAGATAGGAAAGACAAAGTAAATGGATATGTTGACAGGAAAATAAGAAGACATTTGTGAGTTAGTCATTGAAAGAGTTGACTATGTGGACAAGAAGATTGACAGTGTGAATGAAAGGATGGACAGTGTCGAGAATGAAATGAAACAGAAAATCAGTGCATTAGAGAAGGTACTCCGTAAATCTCTTCAACAACTGATTTTCAGTATCACCACAATGGCAGCCGAGAAAAGTGAAGCAGTGCAAGTTGAAATCAATACATCAGCCTCGAAGGAGATCAAGATCTGTGGCATTGGTGTCGCACAGCCAGGAGTGGGGAAGAGGGTTTCAATTAAGCCCGCTCCTTACGATGGCCAGACGTGTTGGGAGTACCAAAACCAGTTTTAAATAGTCGCCACCCTGAATGGCTGGTCAGCAGAGCAGCGAGCTTATTACTTTGCTGCTGTACTGAGACGCCCCGAACTGAGTATACTATAATATCTGCCAGAGTGACATCAACTGGAGTACCCGACACTGGTGTCTGCCTTGGAGCTACGATTCAACGACCGGTACCTGCGACATGACCACCATGCACAGCTACAAAGCCACACCCAGCAACCAGGGGAGCCACTGCAGGAGCTATGGCAAGACATTGTGTAGCCCTCCCACCTATCTCTAGAAGGGTGCCCTGAGGAGGCGTGTGACATCATCGCAGTTGGCTTCTTCATCGATGCCATCGCCAACACAGAGGTACGGCAATTAGAACATCTGGCTGCACCTCCAGAACATGCAGGACGCCTGGCCTGAGCACTGGAGATGGAGCTAGCAAGACAGGAGCCCACACCCCAATGTCCAGTACGGGCAATGACGCTGAACAAAGATGAAAACAGGATAACAAAGACACTGAAGGAGTTGCGGTTGGCCTTGAGGTACATCACTTCCAGGATTCATGCTACAGAGTTTTGCCGCCCCCCACACAAACTGAAGGAGTGTCGGTCATGTGGACAACTGGGGTACCTNGGATTCATGCTACAGAGTTTTGCCGCCCCCCACACAAACTGAAGGAGTGTCGGTCATGTGGACAACTGGGGTACCTGAGAGCCTATTTCCCGCAACAGAAGCAGCAGTCAGTAAAGAGACAGCGTGGTGAAGAACAAATGGCCTTGATAAGCACGTACAAGCTCTCGCATGAAGAAATTTGTGAGCTTCGTGCATATGCCCAACAACTGAGGAACCGCATCGACGAGCTGATGCTGCAAGCTGCACACTTCACAGAGCAGTTGGAAAATTGCACATGATGATCTGCGAGTGCTGTCCAGAAGCCCTGTTCACACTGTGCCATATAACAGTGAAAGGTGCTCTTGGCATGGAGAGAATGATGTAATGGTCCCCCTCAGTAGTGGCTCTGAGGATAGTACTTCCATGAAGGAAATGGTTCGGAGGGCAAAGAACCAGTTGCGTGAACTCTAGAAAGGGAGTGAGGCAGTCGACAGGAGCTACCAGTTCTTCAGGGTACGTAGGACGAGGATCCAGCCATAACCTGTAGCATCCACCACAGGTGCCAGCACTTTTCAGATTGGTAGACATGGTTTAAAGGAAGATGCATGGGGAAATTCTGGAGTTGTTTCATTTTCAAACTGGTAATGAAAGGATTAGTCCTTCTGTAAGGCACAAATGACCATGTAGTGACAGGATGAAGACTCTGTATGAGAGTAGAATGTCAGGCGAGGTATTTCAAGAAGGATGACTGGTGTGGCTGTACAACCCACAGAAACAAAAAGGGTACTCGAATCTACAGAAATGTTGGGAAGGCCCCTACAGGACTCTGAAGAAAATCAATGATGTGGTCTTTCGGATTTGTCATTAAGGCTCTCGTGCGGAGCTGAAGGTTTACCCACATTGACTGACTGGCACACTACGAAGGTCCGGATGTTGTGTGTTTAGGATGAACAGACTTGAGAAGGGGACAGTGCTACATGTCACTGGTCTGCACTGTTGACCTTGGCCCACCCCACACGAGTGGGTGGAAGCGGACAAAGTAGTGATATGATAGGAGGGTGGCAAGTCACTAAGGGATGTTTTAATGATAGGCAAGCAATAATCCTACCAGTGTTTTGAGTTATGAAGGCATTCTGCCATGAAAACTCTTTGGCAGCTCGCCTCTCGTGACCTTCGGCGGATACTATTTCTGTGTTTATCTGAAGAATGTTCTGGATTACTGACCTCGTTCTCTCAACATGACTCGAGGTGCATTGAACCTTCTAGATGGTCAGGGTGAATTATATAAAAGTGTGACAGGCTTCCAAGCCGGAGTAGTTGTTGATTAGATGAATTTCAGCGATACAAGACTTGCGAGAAGAGAAGCTTGCAACGAGAGAAGTGACCAACGGGAGGAAAATCTGCGACTGCGAACATCAGAGCTGTGAAGAGTACGACTGCAGGCTGGACTATTGGAATGGATACATAAGAGAAAGACATTACAAATGATGGCAACAGATAGACTCTACACGTGTTAATGATGAGAATGAGTTAATTGACTGTAACCAGAGACATTAAGGANATGATGGCAACAGATAGACTCTACACGTGTTAATGATGAGAATGAGTTAATTGACTGTAACCAGAGACATTAAGGACGCTAATTAGAGTTGAAATAGACATTAAATATTGCGCTTACTGTGAAATAAAAAGAGTAATAGTGGAGAAAGATAATTTAATGCTGTAAATAATATCTGTGTAAATAAATTAAATATTAAATTTAGTTCTCTTATTTTTATTAAGACCTCCATCCTTCACAAACTCAGATACGCCATGCAGGAGTCCATTTAACAATATGATTTTCATTTGTAAATGAGGCCATTTAAAAATCTGTATTATTAAATATATTTTATTTAGTTTGAAACTATGTAGTTACTAGAACATAACTAGTAGTTCTGCACATGAATAAAAAATTATGTTCAATAAAATGCAACCGTATGAAAAATTAAAAATTAATTATATCTGTAGGATTTTGGTTCTATGAATACATTCTCAAGGCAGGAATGTGAGGATTTTCATTCATGTACGAAATTTAACTCTTTAAACCTATCGTCATGCAGCAGAAATCTCCACTAATTACCAATTTATGGAGGTCAATNTACAAAATTAAACTCTTTAAACCTATCGTCATGCAGCAGAAATCTCCACTAATTACCAATTTATGGAGGTCAATGAGCAACTAGAATTCTACACTTAAAAAATAAGGCAGAGCATACAAAACAAGCCTTCTAGTGAGGATTTCCCTTTGTTTCTAGTGGTAGTGGTAACTAGATTGTTCTCTGCATACTGCCCATGGGATAAGTGTGTGGCACAAAAATGAAAATTACTTTTCCAATATTTAGGAGACATCTTATTCAAGGAAAGGGGTTAGTTCAAATGGCAAGAATTAGATATGAGAGAAATGATAAGAAGAGGATAAAATATAAGGTGTCTGGAAAAAATCCTATTTGTAAAAGTTTGCTTGTCTTGCCATTAATAATTTGCAGCAAATATAAATTAAATGAATCATGTTCTTCTTCTCATACTTTTCACTAACAAAATATTAGTTGTGGGGAAGGGTTTAATTTTATCTATGGCAGAATCTGAATTAATAATGAAATTCTTATAATATACCCTGATATCTGAATTCAGGTTAACAGAAAATAGTCCTTGTAAAGTATTTTTCTCAGGATAGTTTTTTTTTTGTTATTTTATAGTTCTTCATTTCATTTAGTTTTTAACAATGTTTTTTAGAATAACTAAACAAACTAAATTATAAAAAAATCTTTTTTAGTTAATGAACAAACTGTACAAACTGCCAGCATTTTAAAATTTTCACTCTTTTAAGAAACTGTGATTTTCACAGTGTGTTTGTTTTTATACTTGCTTAAAGCATTTATACCCAATTCATGTCCACGTGATGCTTGTTACTGAATAATAATGATGCCAGCTTTTATACATATGTTCAAATATATTTGAAAATGGTCACAAACTGCTGACATGTGAAACTTCATTGTACACCATGTCACACTTAAAATATTAATGATGCACTTTATTTGTTTTACACTTCCATGTGACTATACAAAAGGAAACCAGAGGATAGACCAGAACACAATTGATGGGCAGTAACCAATGAGCATGTTAACCTTCTATTAAGAAAGAGGCCATGGTGGGCGAGCGGTTAGCTTGCTTGCCTCCTACCAAGGCGAACTGAGTTCAATCCCGGGTTGGGCCGCTCCCGGATTTTCCCATGTGAGAATTGTCCCGGACAATGCTGCTGGTCAGCTGGTTTTCTCGAGGATCTCCCATTCCCCCCTCTCCCTTTTCATTCCGGCACTGCTCCATACACACCTCAATCATCCTCATCGGCTCTCCAGACCTCGCTGTTAAGAGCCGTACAAATATCTTCACTCACTCACATTCTATTAACAAATTTGAACTGGCATTACTTCCATCATGAGATAGTGTGATGAAACAATGGTTGTAAATACACAATAATTTAAAAACTGTAAAAATTTAAATAAAAATACTTATTGAATTATTTTAATGGTCTGTGCACAGAATAATTGTAATGCAGCACAAGGCACTTAAAATTTACGGTGAACATTGACAACAGTCAAAATGATGCCATGTTGAAATAACAGTTGTTGTAGTGATGTTTACGAATGCCAGTTTCTTGTTAGAATAACTGTTTATTGTTTTAAAATTTGTTTCTTTACAGGAAATAGCAATTTATTGGTAAAATTATTTTCAAAAAAAATGTTAACATTATTTTTATTATGTTGTTTTTAATTTACTCTGCCATGATGAAGTGTAATCATAATATGCTACACAATTAAAGAAAGTGAACCTAAACTTGTTATATTTGTAATGATTTCCTCAAATTCTTTCTTGGAGATTTGGATCCCATCTCTTATTGGTTCTCTATATCTGCTGGAAAATATTGTAATGTTTTATGAATATCTGTGTAAAATTTTGTGAACTGATTATCTTTCACTTGTTCTTTTTTGCAGTTACGAATGTCTTTGTGTACCGGGAATAACAGGAGCCAACTGTGAAGAGAATTTCAATGAATGTGAAAGCAATCCATGCATGTTTGGAAACTGTATTGATCAAGTGGGTGGATATGTTTGCGAGTGTGAAGAGGGATTCACAGGTGTTAATTGTGAAACAAACATAGATGAGTGTGAAGTTAAACCATGCGTTCATGGCATGTGCTCTGATGGGAGGTAATTTATTATTATTGCTACATAAACGATTCAGAACCCTTAAGAATTTGTGGTTGTATTTTTAACAACTCTCTTTATTCTGTACAGGGCTGGTTACGAGTGTAAATGTGAACCAAACTTCGGTGGGAAGAACTGTTCAGTACCTCTGACTGGTTGTCAGAATTCCCCATGTTCTAACAACGGAAGCTGCACAGCATATTTGGTTAATGAAACAGAACACAAATTCAATTGCACGTGCCCTGCTGGCTTTTATGGATATCGCTGTGAAAAGGTGCCTTACACATTCTGCATGCATCACATTAAATTTTTTTTTATAGTTTTAAAAATTATAAGTTACCTTTTGTTAGAATTTATATTTTCCATTTCATGTAAGTGGGGTAAATTTTGACAGTTCTAGAATAGTAGTGCGGCCACAATGTATCCTTCTGCTACAGTTGTTATGTCAGTGAAGAATGTTATATAAACAAATGTTAGGAGTCCAATGTACACTTGCATTTTCCTCATGTTTACTGTCATGGCAGGCATTGAAAGACTAACGTTAGCTAATTTCCTTCCCGTAATCAGTGTAAGTTATTATAGCTAGGTTGGCATTCAAACCTGCTTTATTTTTGAAATGGTCAAGTAAGTTTGCTGGGGTGCTGTATACTTCATTTCTTGGCAAAAGGAGGGGGGAGTGAGTCTTTGTCATTTGTGAGTAGATTAGTAACTGTTTAGAAATATGTTATTTACTAACTTACTGTTAATAACTAACATACTAACTTACTGTTTGTAATTAACAATCTCCTGAACACATGTTTTCTATGGAAATCCTGCACAATTACTTTCCCAAAGTCACGTTTGTCGTCACTGATATGAAATAATTTGTTTACAGAATTATTCAGTATAGTCAACATTTCACCCATTTCCTGAAACCTACAAAATTAAACTTCAAAATGTTAATTACATTTGTGTCGCTTCGTGGTAGACGCCAGTTGGAAAATGGTGGAACAAGCCATTTTACGAAGTGATAAACACGTGCCGATAATATTACATTTCACACAAGAAAACTCTCTACTACAGAACCTACAACCAACTAAACTTAATGAAAGTGAATACAAAAATTATTAACTACAATAAAATATACTGACAACACCAACAAAGTTCTCCCATAAACATGATAAAAAAGAGGACATGCACCGGGCTGGAAACTATTGATCGTAACTGTCCGCATACTCAGTCATAATTGCCAAACATATTTTTAAAACCAATTAACAAAACGCCAAAAAAATTGCACATTGCTTTCAAATCATAATTTAAACCATAAATGTTGTAAGTGTAACTAAAGTTTTAAATTACAACTTTTAGTTATGAGTACTATTTTCTTCCATAGTCATCATCAATATTGCCAACGTAACAACATACATCCTGCAGAAATTCATCAGCTGATACTATACTTGGCAAATGAGAGCATTTACTGTTTACATACTGTGTAGGTTGGTCACATTTTGTCAAATTGTATTCTCACTTTTATGAAATGGACAATTGTTGTGTATTCAGTTATGATTAATGTACAGATACGTAGGAATTTTAATTTCTGTTAAAATATTTTTAATTGGCTCTTAACATAGCTCTTACTGTTACGTCTAACAGTTTAAATTCAACTTATAATACAGCAAGTCTTGTTTGACTTAATACAAAAACAAGTATTGTATGTAATTTTAAACAAAATGCCTGTACAAAACACAGAATTTTAAATCAAATGTTTGAATAAAATGAGGCTACAAGAATTTGTGAGTCATAATTATAAATCATTCTAAGACAGATGTGATGTACTCGCTTTCATTTACCTCTGTATAACATTTCAGGTGTCATGTTACTAAAATTAATTCAGTTGTGTTATGGCTAAAACTGTGTGTTTACAAAGAAATATCATGTAAAGTATTATACGAAGAGACAAAAGAATTCTGTGCACTGTGCATACCTGTCAGCTGATTTGTATTTTACTTAAGTGTACTGAGCAAGGTGGCGCACTAGTAAACTACTCAACTCACAATCAGGAGGACCTGGGTACGTGTATGGACAGTGTTTGCTTGTGAAAATAGGAGCAGAGAAGACAGGTGGTTTCAGCTGGAGAGAAAGGATTGGGAAACATTCGGATGCCAACCGTTGATATCTTTACCCTCCAGAAGTGAACCACAGCCATCCTCCGAGGTAGGCCATCCCAGCCATCAAGTGGTTGCACCAACTTGGCAACTATTGGCTTGGTCACCAACTCTGTCCTCTAGCAGGAGGAAGATGTATGTAAACCTTTCTTCACAGAAGTGTTATCTGCTACAAGAGCCACACAGTTTTCTCTTGAGCATCAAATGATTGCACCTAATTGATAGTTACTGACCTGGTCGTGGACACACTCCTTTTGCGTTGATGATGGGTGGTTTTCCTTCCTCGGTATTGTTGTTGAATGATGCATCTGAGCTGCCCATCCTCTCTCACTGTGGGTGTCCAGGGAGGCATGTAAATGAAGGGGATTTCATTCTAACAACTCTGCTTAAATGACAACCAGAGTACACTGTCAGATGAATTAAATTGCATGCTAATGGCTGCATGTCACCTAACCAAGCATCTTGTTTTGTACTACCCAAAATAGCTACCATCCATCATGATCTCTATTTGATTAACTGGGAAACACTGTACTCTCTCGCTGTCACTCCTTACATTTCATGCAAATTACCACTGGTGCGGCACATGAGGCGTTACATTCTCTGATGGAAGGGCACATAAGGAGGGACAGAGGAAGGCAGCCTACAATGCAGGAAAGCCTTTCTGCTATCTCTTCCTACCTGCTCGTGAAATAAATGAGACATTCCTGATCCCTGGCTATACTGTGTTTAGGTGCTGCTGAAGAGATAGCTAGGAGTGGGCTGCTGTGAACACTATCTGACAGCTCCGCATTCAGTGCACTCATAGTGTCCGTGTTGGAATTGTGTCCACTGCAGATAAATTTATGGTACAGCTGTGAAGTTGCCAGGTGGAAGTAATTTATCCTTTCTTCCTATCTGCAAAGGCATTATCTGGGTCTTAACAAGATGTTTCTACCATTAAAAGAGAATGAATATCCTACTGCAGTTTTGACAGTGAGCACTTAGCTGCATTGTTATGGGAACAAGAAGATAGGTTCTACTGTTGGTTTGGTGTTATCAAGTTTTTTCCATTATAATTTTCTCCTTCCATGTTACTGGTATGTTGACTAATAAGTTGTTAAACATGAAAAACTTGCAGAGATATCAGTCAGAGTTACTCCATTTGTTGCACGTATTTTCTGAAATTGCCAAGTTTTTCACATAGCTAGATGTATGTCCCACGAAGAAAACAGAAATATAAAATATGGTAAATCTCTCTTAGAGATGTTTAGCCAAGTTGTATGTGTGGTTTATGTAGGAATTTGAAAATGGCAGTTTGTATATTGATTTACTTTTGTGCATTACTAGGTTTGTCTTATCTTCTTGTTTTTGGGGATCAGTTTCTCGTTTTCCTAGTTTTTTTTTTTTTTGTTAACTTCTGTTGGGTGGTCTTTGTTAAGTGACAACTTAATGATTGATTAATGTGTCTTTGAAGAATTGTTTTTCATAAAAATTGCTTTGCCCTTGTCTGTAGGAAGAAATTGTTTTTCATAAAAATTACTTTGCCCTTGTCTGTACGAAGAAACGTTATCTTTTTCTAGCTCACATTATGACTACACCAGCTTCCTATCTAAACAAACTTCTGATGCTCTGTTTTCCGTAGCATGTGAATTATGCTGTCGGTTTTTGCTACAAGAGTTGGACCAAGGTATTTGGCATTTTTACAATATGGTACACACTTTTCTTCTTTTAGTAGGGTTTCACAAGAGAAGTCATAACTGTGTTTACAATTTGTGGTTTTTGTCTCCTAAGCAAACATTTATTGTGGACTACTTTTCATGTTTTGCTTTTTTCTACTAAGTTGGGTATTGATCAGAAGATGTAGTAGTGTTGGAAATCATTAAAATGAGATATAGCTCAATTGGAAGTAAAGTGAGTGTTATGATATTATTAAACAGGATCAAAATTTGTAAGTGGTAACTTGCTTTTACTGATGATTTTTTTGCATGAGTGTGGTCACTGGAGATTTTTGTTTTTGCAGTTCCTGCTATGTCACTTCTGTCATCTGCAGTACTGCTACTGTCACTGTTACCTGTGCTGTTGTACACTTCCTTATCACTTGAGTTTCCTAAATGATCTTCACACAAAACTTCATCCTCTGATCCATCCAGTACATTATAAATGCAGTACTGCTTGAATCCACTGTGAAACTAAAGCAACCGCAGGTATCTGCATTTTTCTTATTAGTGTGTGCTTATGTCCTCCTGTCAGCATTCATTCAATTTACTGTCTGCTGATAGCATCATTCAGTGGCTTGTTTACAGCAACATCCAGCACTTGCAGATGCTATGTAATTCCACTTAGAATGATGTCAATGTGCCCATCATCAAGTGCTTTCTTTATTTCCTGAATAATGTGACTTCTGAACATATCAAGCACAAACATTCTGCATTGTTTCAACAAAGATGCAGGCCTACTATTCTAAACACCTTAATCCAATCCACTACAAGTACATAGGTCATCCACCACTTTTTCTNTATTCTTGAAATCAATACACAAGTCCCTGAGTAAACTTTACCTTTGACAATGTTTTTTTTGCGTAGTATGATCTGAGGCAATTTAAGCCCATCTGTGAGCATTTAACAATATTATGGTGTGCCAGGTATTTTACATTTCCTGGTTCCTTTACAAGTATTTATTTTGCCCCCTTTATCAATATCAGAGTTATTGGCTGCCATAACAAAGAAGATAGAGATTTAATCATCATTGCCAATATGTCCAAGCAGACACAAATGTTATCTTAGATTTATTACATAATGTGATAATCCAGTCAACTTTTCAGCAAAATCTGAAGGCAGTTACTTTCCTAATGACATTCGACGCAGCAAAGTTAAGCCAAAGTGCCACTCTTATGAAAGAGACGTTCATTTCTCTTGTTCCATACATGTACATAGGTATGTGACGGCATATGTATAATTTTGCAGCGCTTCATTTTGTAAAACATGCAATTGCTTACAACAGACNTTCAGTCAACTTTTCAGCAAAATCTGAAGGCAGTTACTTTCCTAATAACATTCGACGCAGCAAAGTTAAGCCAAAGTGCCACTTTTATAAAAGAGACGTTCATTTCTCTTGTTCCATACATATACATAGGTATGTGACGGCATATGTATAATTTTGCAGCGCTTCATTTTGTAAAACATGTAATTGCTTACAACAGACTAGGTTAACAAAATCTTTGTCATACTGGCAATTTTTGGCATTAGTGAAAAGTAAAATAGTTCACATTTCCTTTATTAAGAACATTTCTTCATATGTGTACTATAATAAATGTTACAGTCAAAACTTTTATTTAAAAAAAGTGTAAAAAATAGGTAACTTTTCAGTATTTGTTAAGTCAAAAATAGTTGTGTGATAGTTTCAAGTGTATAAAATGTTGGCTTGTGCATTCTGTAAAAATGGTAATTTTTATGAAAATGAGACAGTTTGTGAACTGTATTATCAGAAATGTAATAGCATGTGACAAAAGCAACTAATTGTGTAAACATACAAAATGCAAAACATACTAAGCAAGCCTAAGAAATTTGATAAAGCAGGCACCTAAGTTTGTGTCAGATTTTTTAGTTACGTAGTGATACACGAAGGGGGCCAAATGGGACCGAATGATTTTGGGTAGTCAACAGTTCTTTCTACAGCTATCATTTCAAGTTTCAAAATAATAATAATTTCTCAAGGGTTTAGGAGGGGGGGTAGCTAATTACCTGTTGAAAGAATAGTTAACAATAATGATCCTGTTTGTTTAAAAAAGTCTCTTATTTACATAGCTACTTGTAATTACAGATTGACATACCAGGATAATGAAAAGAGGGATGAAAGTCACGGCTGAGGATACTACAAAAGTAAACTCAAAATAGAATTAATCGACAAGCTGTCTCGCAGTATCTAAAAATGTTTAAACAATAATTACTGGAACAATTGCCAAGAGATTCATGTAAGACTAGCCTACAGTTCAAAACCTGGAGTCAGAACATAATTAATTAAGTTGCGGTACACAAACGACACGAGACGAGGGACACAACATTTCTAAAAGAAGATTAATTAATTATAACTACTGGTTGTGCTGGCCACAGAAGATCTACCAATTAACTCTACCTACATAACAGAAAAGTGCAAGTTACTTATCTACATGGTGATATACATCTTTCCGCCGTCTGCTGTAAGCCTTGTCCTCTTGCCGCCATCTTCTCAGTTGAAGAACGAAGACAAAAGAGAGAGCAAGATGACTCGAAGTTAAGTATTTATAAGCTCACGCATACCTGTCACGAGAGTAGAAAGAGCTTTAATAATGTTTTCCCATTCATTCCACTGCTAATCGTTTGCATAAAAAGTCAAAACAAATATTGAACAGCGCACACGGGAGTGAGACAGAAAACTTGCTCATCATCACACTTCAAATACATGTGCGGCTTCAAACACATGTTCAACCCACAGCAAAGACCCTACTCGCTGCCAGCTGCTAAACTAAAGTGTTTACTCTCTTCCCATTTCAACAGATCCTGACAAAAGAATTACCTGAAATTAAGGCCAATTTCAACTTAAGTTGTGCATCCAAATAAAAAAACTATAAAGAAATTTTTAATCTCCAAAAAATTGCCGTAGTAGTATTATTAGTATTTTGTGGTATTACAACAGAGTAGAGTAATACCCTTCTTATAAGTTTCCAATGAAAATTATATTTTTCTTCCTTATGAGTAGACATAAATTTGCACTTTACCAATAAACACAAGTTAATACACAAGTAATTTAAGTTTTCTTATTAATAAACTTAAATTTGTTTAGTCCTTCCGGAAACATTTTGTAATTTGGCAATAATATTAATGTAGACATGTTGCTTCTTATTGTAGTGGAAATTTAGTGGTTTATTCTGAGCAGTTTTGCATGCACTACACACAAAATGTCACAACCTTTTTATTCACTATTTAAATTCTGTTAAAATCTTGATTATATAAAGCTTTAGAGGTTTGCAGGAATGCAAGTTTT
Source organism: Clitarchus hookeri (assembly GCA_002778355.1). NCBI lineage: Eukaryota > Metazoa > Arthropoda > Insecta > Phasmatodea > Phasmatidae > Clitarchus > Clitarchus hookeri. Next base: position 1,658,285 of record NQII01000026.1, on the reverse strand, counting down.
AGAAACTTGCCTGCAGAGGGTGACAGTTATGAACCAAGCTGAAAATATGTAATTACCAATGACATTTTTGTGCCAAATTGTTGAGGACAATAATTGCCTTTGTTTACATTGTTGTGATGATGTTGAAAAGTTACCATATGTCATTCTTGGTTTCTTCCAAATTTTCTGAAGGCCTGCTAAAGTTCTGCTTCCAATATATTTTCTTCCGTTTCATACAAGCAAATTTTAACAGTCTTAAAAAATTACACCAAAGTGACAATGCACCGGGTTCATGTGCATTCAATGTAATATTTTGCATAATAGCTATTTATTACGTAGTTTACCAACATGCCAATTTTCTCCATGATTTATTCATATAAATTATAAATTAAATTTATAGATAGAATATAAGTAAAATTTGGATTTAACAAAAAATAAGGTACTTTTATGGTAACACATGTATAAAATACTTGTAATATTTGACATATTTGGGAAAGAACTAAATATGTGATGTGTAGAGTGATTTTTCAAAGGTTTGATTGAAAAAGTGTGAAGAATCTCTGAATAGACTATATACAATCATTCTTACTGTAAGTGAGCATCAATTTGTAACAAGTTGGGGTAACTGTGTCTCACAAAAAATTGTGATAAAATGCCTCTTATTTCATTGGGATGTTTGAGATATTCAGTGTTGCCAATTTAACCACTGAATATTGTTACCAACCTCTGATAAATGGAAGGAAATTTGAATAATAGTGAAAAAATTTGTGTCATAAAGTCACCCACCCTGTCACAAAATTATGCCTGCTTATGGTACATTTTAAAATAATTACTCAAAATTCATACTGATAAAAAAAACTGTATTTTTCCATAAACTAGTTACTGACATGTTTATAAATGATAGGCAGTAAAATTCTCATCAAAATGTCTGACACAACTCTTGATGTGCAAAAGCAAGACAGTCAAAAATTTTAACATTTCATCTGAAGTTGAAATCTTCTTCTTGCATTGAGGTGATAACAGTAAAATCTCTTTTTAATGTATAGCAATAAAGCCTTAACTTTTATACTTGGTATACTTAAACCTTTACAACATGGGCTCCTTGAAATTATGGCACAATAGTCACTTCAGTAAAGAAAATTAATATGCACAGAAGAACCTCACTGTTGTAACCCCTTTTATCAAGGCAATTTCTCTTAAAAACCCATTTTTAAGGAACCGTAAAAAAATTCTGTAAAAAAATTGGAAATTTGAGGGAAATCAGTTAAAAAAATAAGTCGCTATACATTGCGTTTCTCTTGTCAAACACTGTACTCAGAAATATGTACCACCCCCCGTTTTGATGTATAAGGGTCGGGGTGAGTCAAAATCTGTCAAAAATTATCAGACCCTTTATTAAGACCATCCCTCACCCAACAACCTTACTCCTGGAAACCGTAAGGGGTCTTAACAGTAGAATTCTACCAATTATAAAAAAAAAAATTTTTAATACAAGGATAAAACTGTGATGATAAATAAAATATCAAAATGCACAAATTACACTGAAGAGCCAAAAAAAACTGGTATAGGCGTGCGTATGCAAATAACAGAGGTATGGAACCAATCAGAGTAACGCGATGCGGTCGGCAGCGCCTGTATAAGACAACAAGCGTCTGGCAAAGTTGCTAAATTGGTTACTTCTGCTACAATGGCAGGCTATCAATATTTAAGTTAGTTTGAACGTGGTGTTATAGTCAGCACACGAGAGATGGGACATAGCATTTCCGAGGTAGCGATAAAATTTGGATTTTCGCGTACGACCATTTCACGAGTGTNTCTTTGACATCACTGCGGCTGGAAAAAGATCGTGAACGAATGGGACAAACGACGACTGACGAGAATCATTAAATGTGACAGACGTGCAACCCTTTCTCAAATTGGTGCAGATTTCAATGCCTCCTGCATACCTTCAGACATTAGTCGAGTCCATGCCACGTCGTCTTGTGGCACTAATGCGTGCTCGTGGTGGCCCTACACGATATTAGGCAGGTATACCAGTTTTTTTGGCTCTTCAGTGTACATCCTGCAATCATAAAGTAATGCGTAGTTTGCTAATACATGCTGCTTTCAGATTGGTGAAGTTTCCTTTGAAAAAAATTACACCACTTATGCTAAAGTGATAACATTGAAGGAAGTTTATTCAGAAAATGTTATTCTTTTGATACAAATTAATATTTTAGTAACAAATCATGTTTATTTTTCTCTGCAAGAAGCACTTGAAAATGGACTTCACACTTTGTAAAACGCATTGCTCTGTGTTACTAACATTTTTAACGAGAAGGGGAAAAAGTGAATTTGTCAGAGTATTGATTAAAATTAATATTTCATTAAAAAATCATTTTGGTTTTACATGGGAGATGTTTAAACGTGGTCTTCACTGTGAAAAACCCACTCTTTGATATGCAGTTTCTAGATTTTTTAGAAATTAAAATTAATCAGTTTTTATTTTTACGATGGTAGCAATTTTATAAAATCGCTCTTGTTGGGGGGTTTACTGTATGTTATCAGATACGGTGTCAAAACACGTATATATGGCTATCCATTAATCATTCATGTTTTTATGTATGAAAGAATCCAAGATGGTCTTGAATGTCAACATCGTTAATCTAGGTCAACACACATGGATAGATGGCATTGCTAGTCAACAGCGAGAATCAGTTGTTTGCAGTTTATATGTAATTGATGTACTGAACATGACTTGGCCATCTGCATGTTTTTTACATGTTGTATTGGTAAACAAAACGCAATTTAGTTTGGAAATGATTTAAAAATCAATACCTCTCTATAAAGACTATTTATGCAAATTCAATGAATTCCATTTTGGGAGACTCAAGGTAAAATAATCTTTGTTGTACTGAAGGTTACCATAAATTTTTAATGTTAAAGTGCAACATTTTTACATAGTTTACGTAGGGTCNAATCTTTGTTGTACTGAAGGTTACCATAAATTTTTAATGTTAAAGTGCAACATTTTTACATAGTTTACGTAGGGTCAATGGGCAGGAATAGAATATTTTACATTAAAGTGGAAGATACGTAAATGTGCAGTACATTGTATTGGAATTTTACTATACAGAAGTATTTGTATTGTGAAGTTAGGAAACTGTTTGCAAGTTCATAAAAATGAATTTATGTAGTAACTTTTCTAATTTTATGGTTTTATTGTTTTGTCATAAATTTTGTTAAGNAATCTTTGTTGTACTGAAGGTTACCATAAATTTTTAATGTTAAAGTGCAACATTTTTACATAGTTTACGTAGGGTCGATGGGCAGGAATAGAATATTTTACATTAAAGTGGAAGATACGTAAATGTGCAGTACATTGTATTGGAATTTTACTATACAGAAGTATTTGTATTGTGAAGTTAGGAAACTGTTTGCGAGTTCATAAAAATGAATTTATGTAGTAACTTTTCTAATTTTATGGTTTTATTGTTTTGTCATAAATTTTGTTAAGNGAGTTCATAAAAATGAATTTATGTAGTAACTTTTCTAATTTTATGGTTTTATTGTTTTGTCATAAATTTTGTTAAGTTAAAATAAAACAATTTTGTGTATTTATTATTTGTAATATTGTTGTAGTTGTATTTTAGTTTTTAGTTTTATGTAGCTTCATACAATGTTCATTAGTGACAATGATATTATGTTTCCTATTTAGCACACCACAATGTCAATGTCTGGTTATTCTTATTCCACCGTGACCACAACACGTGATGAGGGCTATGATATCCAATTCCGGTTCAAAACAACACTTGAGAATGGTGTGCTGGCCATAGGACAAGGAACTACGTACTACGTTCTGAAGCTGTCTCAAGGTCGACTGAATCTTCACTCTAGCTTGCTGAATAAATGGGATGGAGTGTACATGGGAGCCAATCTCAACAATGGCACATGGCAAAGGGTATGCATATATCAACTTTAAATTGTTTTAAATTTTCAATTAATGTTTGACTATACTTTTTTTTTAAACAAATATTAATTGCATGCAGTGAAGTAATCATGAAGAAGCATCGAGAGTGGTAGTTGTCTATTTTTTTGGTTGGGTGGTACGGAGAAAGCATGCTTATGTTGTATAACATTCTGTGTTGCTCTGTTGGAGCAACAGCATTAAGTTAACTGGGAGGTGATTCAACTTTATGGATTTTACTGTACCTAGGCCAGATTTATGTCAACCTGGAACTGTCAACTCCGGATTTGAAGGCTTCCCATTTTTAACCAGGAAATTGTACATGAATTAAGTCAGTTAGGAGTTAATTCAGTTACTTACTTTCAACAAACCTTTCTTGGAATTACAAATATTACTAGAACTAAGCCAACCTAGAATTGATTTAACTCCTGATTTTCAACTACCCTGTTACAAGCACTAAACTCATACCAGAATTAACTCAATCAAGAGTCAATTCATTTCCAGTTTTTCAACAACCTCTTTTCAAACACAAAAATGGTACTAGAACTAAGTCAACCCCAGAATTAACTTGGGTCATGAATTTCCACATTGCAATGTATTTTAAGACCTACTGGAATTATGGCAACTGGAATTAAGTTGATTTTACAATACCATATTTCATATTTGATTAAATACTGGCATTTGGTATCTGGGATGCAAAAATAATTCAACCAAAAATTTATTCAACTCCTGATTTTATGGTACCTTGGCTGAAATAAATTTCCCCGTCGTTGATTAACTCCAAATTTTCTTCTACTTTATTTTAACACAAAACCCATACCAGCATAGTCAGCCGATATTGACCCAACTTCATATTTTCAAAGTCTTTTCAGACACAAAGATTGTACTGTAGTTAAGTCAACCCTTAATTGATTCAACTCCATTATGTCAACTGTAATAAGCTGTATTCCAAATTTATTTATAGTTAACTACAGATACAGGCACCGGCATTGGCTTCATATCAATATTTGTATGTAGAAGCCAGTACCTGATGCTGAGTCACTTTTTGTCAACTGCAGTATCTCTTTGGACATTTGGCTATTAATTAATCTGTTTTAGTTGTTGACATTCTGTGCTGAAGTAGTCATGATGTTTCCTAAATGTAATATAAATGTATGTTGTGTTTCACAGTTTGTAATAATGATATCAGGCCAGGTTAGATTGTGATAAATTTATATTATATGCTAATAATGCATCATATTTGTGTATGTTATTTTGGCTACTGTAAATTGGAGATAGTCACCAAAACTGTTAAAATCTCCAAGGTGATACTTGGATTCACCTCTGTTTTACAAGTAGGCAGTGCACAAAACACAATGTCGGAGATAGCTTTTGCAAATCCATTACGTTGCAGAGTTAAACCTGCATAGTTTTGTATAATTGCATTGTGTCACTTCTCCACCCTACTGTTTCATTTTATTCCATTCTTTCAAAGAATACAGCAAACCATGTATTTCAGTGTGTCATTAATTTGGTGGGTGGAAACTATCAAATCTAGTTTTTCAAGAATAGACTATTAAATTTTTAATTTCATTTTTATTATATAACATTGTGCTTAAAAAATTACTGGGCAAATGATGCCTAACTGCGTTAATTTGTTATTAATATGGCTCCCATGTCCATGGTAATTTTTAACATGGGAGAGTGTCAGGTACATTATTGTTGTGTATAGAAAAAATATTTTGACGAATAATTGCACAGAAGTACTGACATACTACCAGATAATTATGCCTTTAAANTTGTGTATAGAAAAAATATTTTGACGAATAATTGCACAGAAGTACTGACATACTACCAGATAATTATGCCTTTAAAAATAATGGCTTCCAATTTGCCTTTAAGCAGAAAGTATTCTCTTACAGTAAAATTTAACCCAATGCAGTGACCAGAAAGCAAGTTAACTTGACATCCCATCCACAGCACACATGTAGCATTTATTATGCTGAGAAATGCCACAGAATACCAAACCAGATTAAAGTGATTCCAAACATATTGGTCGCTGGCTATGCCTTCATTATTTCTCCGCTGTTGTTTGGTTTAATTGGTAAGCTTTCATAGTTCAACTACACTGCAGAAGCAAGAAGAGATTTTGCCAGTATGTAATGTAAGACTATGCTTTAAGATTCATAATTTAATTTTGCTCATTCGTTACATGATTAACATTTGAAACTCTCAAGGGATGCTGTATTTGGCAATGAAATCTGTTGTCATAAAAGAGAGACAACATTTTTGGTAGGAATTAAACCAACAATTTTTTTGCTGCCAAAAGTCTTCCGATCCCTGAAGCCGGGTTTACGCATGTTTAATAGCTCACCTGGCCAGTGGGTCAGTAACTGGACTATTCCAATGTGCCACTGAAACCCAGTTGCTCGACTCCTTTAATAGCTGACTAGGATAATTTATATGGGTTGAGGTACTAGCTGCTAGGAGGCCAGTAATTGACCCCCTTGGGTGGGTCAGCTATGTACTTTTTCTAGCAATGTGTATGGTTAGTACTCACAAGCAGGCAACTAGGAAGGGGTTTTTTTNTGGGTCAGCTATGTACTTTTTCTAGCAATGTGTATGGTTAGTACTCACAAGCAGGCAACTAGGAAGGGGTTTTTTTATTGTTGGCATAATCTCGCGTACATTGTCTGAAGAGGGCATGTATTTATTTCCTTCGTCACCAGTTCCACAAAACTTTGTTATTGCGATACAGACATACAGATTTGTACTCTGTTCTTATTTCCAATGACCTGACGTAGTTAAAAAAACTAAGTAATTAATGAACAGTATGGATTGCCATTTAAAGCCTCGTGAGTTAACTGGCAGGATAGTTACAATAGTTCATTCACAGTAACTTCCAACTTTTCTGAAGCCATAGTTCTACTTTCAGGCTATTTCTCTACCTCATGCAAAAGAAGCTTAATTAAATCTAGAAAATTTCACCAAATATTCGTGAACACAGTTTTGTACTATTTTGCATGAAAACTATTTCTTACTAGACAACTTGAATATTATAATTTTTTGGATAAAATATAAATAAAAGTTTAATTTAACCAAAAATAAGATTTTTATGTTAACAGAAGTTTAAAACGCTNTTTTTGGATAAAATATAAATAAAAGTTTAATTTAACCAAAAATAAGATTTTTATGTTAACAGAAGTTTAAAACGCTTGTGATATAAGACATATTTCGTATACAAACAAACACGTCATACATGGCGTCATTTTCCAAAGGTTCCTCCCCTCTCCCCAATTGCGAAGAAATCTCGAATAGACTATAGTCTATTTGCGGTTTCTTCACCCTTTTTGAATTGTACCTTCGAAAAATCACCCCATATTTATGAGGTTTTTGTGGTTATATCTGTTGAGATAATGATGTGTGTAAACCCCTTTACTCTATTTTCTGCAACTATGGAAGGCAGTCCACCCACCATCGGTTAGATGTTGCCGAAATTTATTAATTTTGCCTGATTACTGCAATGTAATTGTAGGAGAGGTATCTTTGATAGCCATACCAATCGTAAGTGTGCGTGGGCATAATTAGAAGAGACCCCCAGAGAGCCAGATTACACATTTTTCAGTTTGATCTTGGCAACGACGCATCCTGATGTGACACTTTCGATGCCTGCATCTTTGTGGAGAGATGAGACCATAAAAAGAAGTCAAATTGTTTCCACTATATTTTGAAATAATTGAACATTCGATTGGAAGTATTTTACAGTCCATTTTAAAAGTTTAATTTGGAATATTAATTTTTCAAGAAATTTAAATTTTCCATTGTACATTACCAGAGGTTTTGGATTAACTGAATTCTCATGCATGCTAGCTGAAGTTAATTATTTCCAATTAACTTTGAAATTAAATTCTACAAACAGAAATTAACATTATTGATCACTAGTATGTCATATAATTCACTTTTTACCTTGTTTGTGAGAGAGGTGTTTAGCAATTTAATTTATTGATAAATTTTATTAGTAGAAGCAGTAATATTTCCTGAACAGCATTAACTTCACATCAATTTCAGTTTATCAGATTTTAACATATTTACACTACTTCTCACATAATTTTCTTTTTGCAATAAAAGACATATTTAGAACATTATTGATTTTTCTTGTATGTGTAGAGTACGATGTGTATTTATTTCAAATGTCAGTATCTTTGTTTTACTATCCTGAAATATTTTTAATTATGTATCCTTTGAGTAATTTTGTTGTGTTGCACGTATTTGTTTTTGTGTCACACAGGAGCACTGATGCAGATAAGTTCACTTATCTGTATATTTAATTTAACTGGTGTAGTGTGCAATTTTTAATTTCTAAACATTTGTGGTACATAATTTTATGAGTAGTCCTCTCCGCTACTGTCATACTGCCTGCCTTTACTATTCGCGACACTGAGAAAAGCTCATTGGTTCCACACATGAAGTTCATATACATGCACACACACTTACCTCTGGCCCCACATAAAATATAAAATATTTCATCAGTATTCACATTATAACTAATTATTACATAATTTTTTTAGATTTGGGTAGCATATTTGGCCTAGGAGATATGAACTTTTCTTCAGTTCATTACACGAGTGAGATAAATCCGTTTTTATCTTGCCTAATAATTCTGACAAGATAAGGATTTGTGTAAGCCCTGTACTTCCTTACTGCCAACTTGGAAGGCAGTCCACTGTCAGTTAGGTGTCACTGAAATGTAGCAATTTTGCACAACTGCAACAGTGTAACGGTAAGAGGTATGTTTGACAGGCACACAAGTCGTCATAAATGTGCACAAGCATAACTATAAAAGGCCCCAGAGTGCCAATTTATGTATTAGCGTTTAGTATTTTTTTATCCTTCATAAGATCCATCCTGAGGTGACGTTACAAATGTTTGCATATTCATGAGCTTGCAAAACCATGAAACGTAGTAAAAATTTTGAAACCATCTTTTGAATTTAATTGAAATTTTGGCTGGTAGCATTTACAGTCAATTTTCAAGGTTTAATATGGAAAATTAATTAATTAATAATTTTTAATTCATCAAACATTACCAGATGCTTAACATTAATTAAATTCTCATGAATGCTAGCCAAAGTATATTATTCCAAATAAACTTCGAATTTGATTTCTTCAAGCAGAAATTAACGTTAATGACCACCGGTATTTCATGTAATCCATACTTTACCTTGTTTATGAGTGAAGTGATTATCTATTATTTAAATTTGACATATGTATTTTATAGGCATGTGCGAAGGTCTTTTTTTTAATGTGAAGCAAAGTCAAAGCGAAGCTTACATCGTGCAAAGGATTTTCAAAGAAAATCGAAGTCGAAGGATTTAAATATATATATATATATATTAATTTATAGTGGCCTACAGTTTTCAAGTTTATTCAACTCATTTGTACTGATACTGCCAAAAAAAATGTATGCCTATTAGACACTGAGCAATGGAATAAAACATATCCTAATCTTGTACTGCTGAAAACTGAAATATTAAAATATCAAAATCTGCAAGAAAGTAATCATTATACATTTAGATATTTACAAACTTGATAAAAACTACCATACTCCATATATCCAGTCCTATTTGGTGCCACCGAACTCCTGCGCGTGATAAATACGTTAACTGCTATGACATTGTCGAACATAATTCTGGATAACAGGATAACAGCCCTCAACAACAATCCTAAAAAAAAAATACATGCATACAAAAATCCATTAAAAATATATATGAAAAGCGATTTATGCTGGCTGGCATTTATAACCAATTTAGAAAGAAAGTTTCTAGGAAACCTGTAAAATAAACGTGGATAAGGGAACAATGTATCGAGGTTCCTCCACATTTTTCTGTTGTGTTCACAATTATTTATTACTATAACTTNACTATTACTTTTTTTTTTGTGGTAATGTGGCCAACTGCAAAGCCCACTGCCAAAACCGAAAAATAGGAGCAAAGACAAATACGCTGTAATAACCACCGGAAAAACGAACAAGGAACGAAACCAGATGGGAGCACAAATACTATTCTTCTGGGTAGAGGTCTATCAACCATGGAGGGAAAGAAAGGCCATGGAACAAGAGATATCAATGTAGGAGAGGGCCAGTCACCTTGGACAACTAACAGGACACCAAACTCCCAAAATCAGATAATATCATAGCGCTCAAGTAAAAACCGAGCGAGAGCGTCACAAACTACTTGAGTGTCATGAAAAAGTACCGAAGGGTAAGAGACAGGAAACCTCACACGAAGCCGGTTGAAGGGCGCTATACAACGAACTTTGATCGTCGCCAGTGGAACACTGAAACAAGAGATGGGTCAAATCTGTACTAGGGGCGCCGCAGGAGAGATTAGGGTCTATATGAAGTTTATACAGATGAGACTGGAATGCATTATGACCTGAAAGGAGACAAAAAGTGACTGCTAAACTACGGGAACTACAATTTTGATATCCTTGCCGAAAATATGTATGAAATATCGTGTATATAAAGTATTAAAAACCGAAGTATAATTTTCCCATGTCTGCTTCAGACGACGTAAAATTTCCCCGTTTAATGTGGGATATAAAACCAAAAAGGAAATTTTAACTTATTTCATTTTACAATGTCGAAAAAGTAACTAGACTAATACAACAAACCATGCAAGTTGTAGTAAAAACAAACAAACAAAAAAAAAATGTTGGTCCATATTTTTATAAATACTTAATTCTGAACTCATAAAACAGTAAGCATGTGTAAGGCTGTTTACATATTTTGTTGCTGTTGACAGTCAAGTAATAGGCTTAAAACAAAAATGGTGTATTTTTTTAATATATGCATAGGTTTTGCAATACACAAAGTTATTGTTACTTGCAAAATATCTACTCTCAAAACAGAGTTATTTAAAAAATTCTAAATGCACACTAATTGATGATTTAAACTTGGGTTAGTATAAAATATTTGTTTATGAACAGGAAGATTTAAAATAAATGCATGTCACAGAATAAATTTTTAACATGAAAATGTAACAAATGAAATAGTAAATATAATGGAACATTTTTTATAATGAATATGAATGGAACACCATCTATGTTCAAAGTATAATGGGGAAACTTCATGTTTACACATCTTCAAATAATATGCGAAACTGATATATTAAATTTACATATGCAAAGTACTTTATATAATAAATCTTTAATAAAATATAATAAACATGATATAATAATATCTCTTAATAACCTGTAAGAATGTAAGAAAACAATTTAACTAAAAAACATAATACATTTTTTAAAAATATAAACATAAGTCAAACTGAACCTGTATGAACAGTTTTTTAAGGGGCCAAAATAAAAAACTAATAATGCATTTTGACAAGCAATGCATACAGACTTGATCATCGTCCACACTTCAATGTCTGGTTTGTGGGTGTGGCTGGGTGCAAAATGCTACGAAAATAATAGCATAAAGACAAAATAGCCATGTCAAAGTTAGAAAGGCAAAGAAAGATAAATTTTTGAGACAGAAAATCCACATTGTATTTGTGTTATGTTATGGTTGGTCACCATCCTAAGCTGCCTTTCCATGGGTGTGTTTCTTTGATCACCAGAACACAAGGGTTTCCACAGCCTGCTGTTTACAGGCACCCCAACTGTAACATGAGACCCAGGTCTTGCCCTGCTGGCCTAACAAACAAAGAGACAGAGGGAGAAAGAAAGAGACAAAGGAAAGGACTGGGCTGTAAAAACAGTTCCCCTCCTCCCCCCCCCCTTATCACGGTCCCAGTGGAGCTTGGGACAAAAACTACAAACTTTGTTTGAAAAACAGTGGAAGTTTAGCACCTTTTCTACTGTGGCTTTCATTTCCAGACATGCTTCCTTATACCTGAATACTTTCAAAGTTCATAATGACCCGGGGGAGGGGAAACACTTGGTGAAAATGTTGGACTTTTCACTCAAAGGTTTTTTAATTCAAAGATGAAGTCGAAGGTACAGAAGNAGAAACACTTGGTGAAAATGTTGGACTTTTCACTCAAAGGTTTTTTAATTCAAAGATGAAGTCGAAGGTACAGAAGTCTTCGATTCGACTTCAAAAGTGCGAAGCTTCGCACACCCCTAGTGTTTTAATTCTCCTACAAAGTAGTAATATTTTCTGAACAGCATTAATTTCACAGGAATTTCGATCCAATTTGATTATAATAAATATACACTACATTTCAAGTAATTTTCTTTCTGCAATAAAATGCATACTTTTAACACTATTGATTTGTCTTGTTCATGTAGAGTTGAATGTCATTTATTTCAAAGGTAATCATGTCAGTATCTTTGTTTTACTATCCTTAAATATTTTAAATTATTTTCCCTTTGAGTGATTTTGTTGTGTTGCACGTATTTTTTTGTGTCGAACAGAAGCACTGATGCAGATAAGGTAAAAGTTTGCGTACCTGCATGTTTAATTTAATTGGTGTTGTGTTCAATTTTTAATCTCTAAAATTTGTGTTACATATTTTTATGAGTAATCCTATCCTCTACTCTCATACTATATGCCTTTACTATTCATAACATCAAGTGAATCTTATTGGTTCTAGGCATGACGCTCATTAACATGCATATACCCTTACCTTTTGCCCAACACAAATACATCTACATCTCATCTCAACACACATTAAAAATACATAATTTTTAGACCAGGCTTTACATTGGAAAGCCAGCTCGAATAGTGTGAATGAATCACACTGAATACTAGTGAATAGCATTCACTATCCCATAGTGAGAAATATATGAAATATCTGACTCTNGTGAATGAATCACACTGAATACTAGTGAATAGCATTCACTATCCCATAGTGAGAAATATATGAAATATCTGACTCTCTGTTAAATCACTATGTATTGTCTGGATGGAAATGTAACATAAAAAAAACCTGTACCCATGTGTCTGTCCAAGNTCTCTGTTAAATCACTATGTATTGTCTGGATGGAAATGTAACATAAAAAAAACCTGTACCTGTGTGTCTGTCCAAGTACTTTAATATCTTTAAAGTGTGTTTTGATTTTGGCCTTTATAATACCAGGTTATCAAGGCTGTGCAAACATGCTTGTAAGAAAAGTTGCATAATAATTAATTGTGCAGTACTACTTGGTCAGTAGTCGCCTCGAACAATAAGCAATTTCATGGTGAGGAAACAGTGGCACTTACAATGCTATCAAGGTAAAAATGGCATGGCTTGCATTTGAATGCTAAAGNTTTCATGGTGAGGAAACAGTGGCACTTACAATGCTATCAAGGTAAAAATGGCATGGCTTGCATTTGAATGCTAAAGTTAAAGCATAACACAGAGTCCTAAACTTGGGAAGCAAATATTTTACACTTGTAAAAGTTTTCATCCGGGTCTGTTGTGGCTACCCTAGAAATTATGTTGCATACAAAAATGACAGTATTCTTATATTTATTTTCTTACATAAACTTCATATATGTACATACATAATTGCATGTACAAATATGCATATATATTTATACACTCATATGGGGTATACAGATGTACAATTAATATATTGTTGCAAGGATGCCTGCAGGGCGTATCTAAGGTCATGAGGGATGGAGGTCTTAATAAAAATAAAAGAACTAAAATTGATTTCTAATTTATTCACACAGCCATTATTTACAACATTAAACTATCTATCTCCACTCTTAATCTATTTATTCCTTAGTGAGCACAATATTTAATGTCTATTTCAACTCTGATTAACTCCCTTCTCAATGTCGCTGTTTCGTTATAGTTAATTAACTAATACTCATCATTAACACATGTTCAGTCTGTCTGTTGCCATCATTTGTAATGTCTTTGACTCACGCATCTAGTCCAATAGTCCAACCTGCCAGCCGCACTCTTCACTTCTTGATACTCGCAGTCGCAGATTTCCCTTCCGCTGGTCACTTCTCCCACCACTCGTCGTCTGTCGCTGAAACTCAGCCACTTATCCATTCAACAACTATAACTCTGAGGCCCGTCATATTATTTATACTCTGCTGGCCTTGACCTGGAAAGTTTAACGCACCCCGAGTCACGCTAGGGCAGCAAACCACTCAAAAATTCTTCAGATAAATACAGAAACTCAATACAACCAGGGTCAGTAGCGCACGCTGCAAAAGGGATTATCGTGTTGGCTTACTTTTGTAACAGATACGCGGTTCACTTGCCTGCCATTCAAAACATTCCTTTGAATTGCCGCTGCTGCTATCATATAACTGTTTTGTCCTTTACTTTTACTCGCTTACACAGGAAACTGAGAGCGCGTAACACTGCCCCCTCCTCAAGTCTGTTCGTCCCAAACAGACTGTGCAACATCAGGACCTTCGTAGAGTGCCAATCGGTCGATTTGAACAACCTCCGGCTTTGTCCGAGAGCCCTGACAACAAATCCTAAAGACGACATCATTTATATTCTTCAGAATCCTCTAAGGGCTTTCCCAACATTTCTGTAGCTTCGGGCAGTACCCTTTTCTCTTCTGTGGGTTGTACAGCCACACCAATTGTCCTTGAAATACCTCGTCCAAAATTCTCTTATTATACTGCGTCTTTATGTCACTATTTATTCTGAAATGCTGTCTAGCAAAATCATGAATGCCAACGAGTCTGTTACGTATTTTGCTTGCATAATCAGGGGCTGCAGCTTCCTCTTCTGTCGGTCGGCCAAACAGCAGGTCACTGGGGAGGCATAGCTCTCTTCCAAACAGCATCCTTTATGGTGTTACCCTTGTGGACTCGTAAACTGCTGAGCGGTAAGCAAGAAGAAACAATGGCACCTTTGAATCCCAGTTCTTTTGGTTGTCTGCCACAAAGATCGACAGGTACTGCTCAAGAGTGCGGTTAATCCTCTCAACCATTCCATCCGACTTAGGATGTAAAGCTGTAGTCCTAGTCTTTTTCACCCCCAGAATTTTGATCATGTCCTGGAAGATTGCAGCTTCAAAGTTTCTTCCCTGACAGAATGGAGTTCTAGTGGTACCCTCAACCTCAAGAAGACATGTTCTATAAGTGCATCGGCCACAGTTTGTGCTTCTTGGTTTGTGAGGGGAATGACCACAGGCCAGTTAGAAAAATAATCTTCGGCCACCAGTAGATACAGATTACCTCTCTCTTTGACAGGCAAGGGGTCAAGAATATCTGCTACGATACTCTCGAATGGGGCTCCAACATTGTATTTCTGGAGGTGACCTTGTTCTCAGGTCCTTGGGCCCTCCTCACAGTACAGGTGTCACACAATTGGCACCACTTCTCAACATCGTCCCGACAATGAAGCCAGTAGAATCTCAGTCTTACTCTGTTGAGGGTCTTATTAACACCAAAGTGCCCACTGCCTGCCCCATTATGCATTTCTTTTAAGACTTCGGGAACCCTTCATTCTGGAAGTACCAACCGTAAGCGTGTATGTTTTCAATCATTACTTTCCAGTTTCTGTAAAGTACGCCATTCTTCAGTACCAGGGAATTCCATTGTGCCCAGTATGCTTTGACTACTGCACTCAGACTAGATATCCCTTCTCATTTTGGCTGACAGCCAACCTCTTTCCACTTTAATAATGGCTGCAAAGTGGGATTATTCAGGTGGTCTTTCCTAATACCCTCATCACTCCACATACGTGATCCATAAAAAGATGATGAACCTTGAATCCTTGTCCTCCATACCTTCAGCGATTCACCAGTTTTTTCTTTCTGGCGTTCACAATGACAACAAAAAAGCTCGTGTAGCCTCCTAGACAGTGCATCTGCATTGCTATGAAGACGTCCAGATCTGTGCTGTATTTCAAAATCATATTCTTGAAGATGCTGTATCCACGGGGATATCTGACCTTCGGGTTCTTGAATAAACTGTCTGCAATAAAGGTAGGGGTTGAAGTGTGAAATTGCCTTCACCATGGCCAGAAGCTCCCTGCATGTAACACAGTAATTTCTCTCAGACTTAAGCAATACCTTACTGAAGTATTCTAGTGGTCTTTTCTTCCCATCTTGAACCTGAGATAGCACAGCTCCAATATCTACATCACTAGCATCAGTGTCCAAAATGAATACACGCTCTCTTTTCGGGAAACCCAAGACTGGTGGAGATATCAGAATTTTCTTTAGTTTACTAAAAGCATTTTCATGCTCAGTGGTCCAATGAAATCTCCTTTTCCCCTTGGTTAGTTTTTGTAGTGGCTTGGTGATCGTGGCAAACCCAGGTACAAATTGATGGTAATAGGCACATAATCCAAGAAAACTCCGCCCTTCGGTTTTATCAATTGATGTTGGCCAATTTCTTATTGCTTTGGTCTTCTCTGGGTCTATTCCTATTCCATGGGCTGACACTACGTGTCGCAAGAAATTTATTTTATTTTGAAACATGTGGCACTTCTTAGGAACCAGTTTCAAGTTGGCTGCGGCCACTTTCTGGAATACGGAGTCTGGGCGTAATAGGTGCTCTTCAAATGTACATCCTTTCACAACAATGTCATCTTGGTAAACCTGACAAATATCAAAGGCAGGACTTTTTCTATCAGGTATTTGAATTGGCAGGGGCATTACAAAGGCCAAAAGGCATAACTTTGAACTGCCAGGTACCTTTTTCCTTGGACACAAAATGCAGTGTTCTGTTGGTCCTCTGGAGCCACCTCACACTGCCAGTACCCTCTCTTCATGTCCAAAGTAGAAAACCATTGTGAACCTGCTAGGCTCTTTAATGTCATCTATCCTTGGAAGCAGATAAGTCTCTTTCTTTGTCACATTATTAAGCTGACTATAATCTACACAAAACCTCAGTAAGCCTTCTTTCTTTTTAAAAACTACAATGGGTGATGTCCATGGACTACCTGATGATTCTATCACATCTAACTCCTTCATTTCCTTCAGAATTCCCTCAATTACCCCGTGCAAAGCTAATGGCAGTCGTCTTGGCGGCTCAAAAATGCAGTGCACACAGCCTTCAAAAAAGTGACCCCAAGAGTGTTGATAAACATGAAGAAAAGAACTTAGCAGTGCATTCAGCTATGTAGAGACCATTGAGGGATACAAATGTTTTGGATTTCCTAAGTGATATGGTCCACCTGTTATAATATGTTTTGTACATACAGACTTATTGTATTAGGTGGACTTATGGGGGTATATGGACTTTGTGTACACCTTTAGAATACTGTGAAGGTTTGTGAAAAAACCATTATAGGANTGTACATACAGACTTATTGTATTAGATGGACTTATGGGGGTATATGGACTTTGTGTACACCTTTAGAATACTGTGAAGGTTTGTGAAAAAACCATTATAGGAATTTCTTAGTCTTGTAAAGTGAAGCCTTGCTAGAACAGACTATTAGCAAAGTCGTACTAGTAATTTAAATCTTAGTGCCCTGCGTGGTTTTCCCACGTGTATGACTTGTGTTGATGCGTGACGCATATAGTAAGTAAAACGTCGCTGCCACAATCCCTCTCCCCCGCCATCTTACCCCCGCGAGCGCCTACAAGTTGGCACGCGTCCCGGGACACGTGGAGGCCAGATTAGGTCAACGAGAGGACATAGAACCGATTAACACATGGCAAGGTTAGGCCGCGNACGCGTGATGCATATAGTAAGTAGAACGTCGCTGCCACAATCCCTCTCCCCCGCCATCTTACCCCCGCGAGCGCCTACAAGTTGGCACGCGTCGCGGGACACGTGGAGGCCAGATTAGGTCAACGAGAGGACATAGAACCGATTAACACATGGCAAGGTTAGGCCGCGTTAAACCAGCAAATCGCAGAACACGAGAGAACAGGGACACGTGCAGAGAACATGCAGAGGTCAGCTTAAGTGTCGCCGACCCACCCGAGATACACNACACGTGGAGGCCAGATTAGGTCAACGAGAGGACATATAACCGATTAACACATGGCAAGGTTAGGCCGCGTTAAACCAGCAAATCGCAGAACACGAGAGAACAGGGACACGTGCAGAGAACATGCAGAGGTCAGCTTAAGTGTCGCCGACCCACCCGAGATACACAAGGGAAAAGCTGACAGTGTTTGGCCGTATGACACTGGCCCACGCCCCTCCCTCAGCAACACGCGTGAAAAACATTAGCATGTGCCACCGCGGGCCCTCACCTCTCCCCCTAGCAAACCGCCTATGAACAAAGGACACGTGCGGCGATTAGGCTAAGGGCAGCTGGAGTTCTTCCCCTTCCCCCCCTCATCACCCAACGAGGGGGACACATGCAAGAATCTGGGGGGAGATCGAGAGTTTACAAGCCAATTTGCGGGACATGGAAGGGGTCAGTTGATTCACATTAGCTGAGTGAGCCGTCTGTCGGGACGCCAAGAGGCTTGGGGTCGGACCCCGACCGAGTCAGTCATATCTCCACGCCAGGAGAGTGAGTTACCGTCGTCACGCCGAGAGGATCAGTTACATCAGATCAGTCAGCAGTCAGTTACAACCGCGCGCCGAGAGAGGAAGTCAGTCAGTCAGCATAGGCCGGGGAATCGGACCCCAGCCGAGTCAGTTACCACAGTTACGTCAGTGCGTTCAGCTGGACAAGTCAGTGTCAATCGCGTGCAAAGAGAGAGTCAGAGAGAGAGAGAGAGAGAGAGAGAGAGAGAGAGAGAGAGTGTGTGTGTAAGTGAGTGAGTGAGTGAGTGAGTGAGTGAGTGAGAGTGAGTCGGCGCCAGGGTTTGGGCCTCGGCAGAATCAGTTAGACAGTTACCAGAGTTACGTCGGACGAGTAGTATCACCACGCCGGGACGCGAGTCAGTCAGNCACGAGTACTTAAAGCCGCCCTTAAGGCACCTCCAACTCGCAAGGTACCATCTCGCAGGGTCAGTACTGTATGTGAATTCCCGGGAAAGTAAGTGAATTCCCGGAACAGTAGGTGTGTGTGTCCGAGAAAGTATGTATGAAGTTCTGAGAAATTGTGTGAATTTCCGGTCAAATATAACGTAGTACATTTGAAACACACGGAGTGACTACATTATTATTCACCGTATTAAATCTCCAAGGCACCTTATAGTCTGTGACTGGTAAAATAACTCAGATCCTATGAACCATCCTGTATCACACAGTAGCGTCAGTGTAACAATGCTTGCCATATACCATATATTATTGCAGAGCATCATGATCTTTGCTAAAGTAGCATGAACACTCCAATAATTACTTTTGGTGTTATATATACTGTTACATATTAACATAGCAACATTAATACTTGATAACATATGTGGCATACCCATTTTTACATTAAATAACTACAGGTATTGTTTGGTTTACATTTTTCTATTAACGTGGCAATGTTAAAAACTATTTATATAAGTTCATATTGCATATTAAATTGCAGACAAGGATTATAGCTTGTTTTGTAATTTTTTGTTTTGACCTTTNGGTGGGGAGTAGCGTCAGTGTAACAATGCTTGCCATATACCATATATTATTGCAGAGCATCATGATCTTTGCTAAAGTAGCATGAACACTCCAATAATTGCTTTTGGTGTTATATATACTGTTACATATTAACATAGCAACATTAATACTTGATAACATATGTGGCATACCCATTTTTACATTAAATAACTACAGGTATTGTTTGGTTTACATTTTTCTATTAACGTGGCAATGTTAAAAACTACTTATATAAGTTCATATTGCATATTAAATTGCAGACAAGGATTATAGCTTGTTTTGTAATTTTTTGTTTTGACCTTTGAAATGAATGTCAAAATGAAAGTACTGCAAAGAAATTTAGTTTCACCGTTGCAGAATACATTCATTTCAAATAAGTGCAGCCACAATTATTAAAAATTTTCTTTGCATGTTAGTATATTAAACAAGTGAAACTATATTTCTCTAAGGGTTTGTGACATCACAGTGTATTTCTATTGTTTTTAATGTNTTGAAATTAATGTCAAAATGAAAATACTGCAAAGAAATTTAGTTTCACCGTTGCAGAATACATTCATTTCAAATAAGTGCAGCCACAATTATTAAAAATTTTCTTTGCATGTCAGTATATTAAACAAGTGAAACTATATTTCTNTCAGTATATTAAACAAGTGAAACTATATTTCTCTAAGGGTTTGTGACATCACAGTGTATTTCTATTGTTTTTAATGTAGTTTGCTAATATTGTTGTAAGAAGGCTAAGCTGACACTATTGTTATAAACTTAATATCAAATTACTTTTATGAATAGCAATTATATAGTCTTAATTAACATTTTTATTAAATTACACTAATCTCTAACTTTACGATTCNTACTTTTATGAATAGCAATTATATAGTCTTAATTAACATTTTTATTAAATTACACTAATCTCTAACTTTACGATTCACATTCAAATTAAATTTATGTTTGTTTTGAAACTTTTCAGGTGACTGTTGACTTGAAAAGTGTGACTCAGTAATTGTGTTGATTGCTATGTGTAAACTTTCTAGTGAGGCCAGTTCTGGTGCTGGGATCAGTTGACTATTTTTGGGTAGAATGCTTACCACATTCTAACTAATAATAATGCTGAAAGGGATTGGGAATATTGTTGACCAAAATCTACTGGATTCCAGTTGCCATAGTTATGGCCAGGCATAAAATGTACAACACTGTGAAAAACCCAGAGTTGAATTATTTAGAGTTTACTTAATTCTGGTATAATTTTTGTTTCTGAAAAAAGATTGTAGAAAATTCAGAGTTGGGTTCGTTGTGATTGACTTTATTCCAGTATGATATTTGTGTTAAAAAGAATGTTCATGAAAATCTGGAATTAGATCAACTTCGACAGTTGACATTATTCCTGTTTCCATAATCTGGGTAGATCTTAAAATGCGTAAGAGTGTTAAAATGTGTAAAATAGGTTGTTAATTGGTGACTTAATTCCAGTACCAATTTTATTTCTGAAAAATGATTGTTTGAAAGTCAACTCCTGGCTGACTTAATTCTGTTACAATTTCCATGTTGCAAATTGGGTACTTTCAAATTTACTAGTCTCAGTAAATTTTACAGCTGATAGCTGTCTTATTGGGAATTAATAAGATCCATATGTTAAGGGCCTTAATNACTAGTCTCAGTAAATTTTACAGCTGATAGCTGTCTTATTGGGAATTAATAAGATCCATATGTTAAGGGCCTTAATATGATTATTTGCTATGTGGTACAAAATTTAAGTATTGAAATGTGTTTCAATTTTTTTACATTGCTTGTCACCATGTCACTTAAAGTATGTTAATGAGTGTTTTTTAAGAATTTGTTGTTTCATTATTTTTCAGGTGTTTGTAGCAATAAATGCAACTCACTTGGTGCTTGCATCAAATGACGAGCAGACTATCTACCCCATCAACTTGAGCGAAGGTGCCAATTCATCTCAAACAAGTTTCTCGACAACGTATGTTGGGGGCCCTGTTAGCCTAGCCAGCCGTGTAGTTCAAGCTACCATTACCAAGTTTGTTGGCTGTGTGGAAGATGTGGTGGTGAATGGTGTTTGGGTGTTGCAAGATGACACAACTTCTAATGCTGTGAAATTTTATATGGTGGATCAGGGCTGTCCAAGGGTTGAACAGTGTTTACCCAACCCATGCATGAATGGTGGAGAGTGCACTGATGTGTGGCGAGACTTTGAGTGCCAGTGTCAGCGTCCCTATCTGGGTCACACCTGTCAGTATAGTAAGTTCATATTAAATTCATCAATAAATGTACTACTTTAAGTTTACAAGGGTCACAATGTGGCTTGCTTAAGGCAACTACACTCACGATATTTATAAACCCAAAATCAGTGATGGGAAGAAAAATCTGTAAGTTTCTGCAAGGAAACTCATTCCAATTTACAAGAAACTTGTATTACATATTATTCTTGTTGCTTTTTTTGCAAACGTATTCAAAAATTACAGTAATCATAAAAATTTGCAACAACCCAGAAACATTGTGGCATTTAATCACAAAAATTAATGATTCTGCTATCATTACAAGACTTTTAAAGCTGATATTGTGGTTTATTTCTATTTACATATTATGGATCTGCCAAGGTAATGTGGTTTTCATTTGACAGTTGAAGAAAATATATACAAACTTAAATAAATCTCAGAACATATACTGCATAAATTTTTTGCAAAATTCATCACTGTTTCTCTCAAAATATTTACAAACTTGAACTGATATATGGTATTTGAANTCATAAATTTTTTGCAAAATTCATCACTGTTTCTCTCAAAATATTTACAAACTTGAACTGATATATGGTATTTGAAATCTCATATTGGTTTAAAGTAGGTACAACATATCTATTATGCACTTACAATAATAGTTGTCATTCTAATAACACAGAAAAAATCTTCATGTAAGAGTGGCTGACATAGAGCATGAGCAACAGAAGAGTGAGTGAGCAAGCGAGTGTGCATGTTCATGTGCACATGTGTGTGTTCCTTATGTAGGAACTTTTATTACATCACAAACAATCATAACTACATACAAGAAAAACACTTATTCAGAAATGTTTAGTACTGCGATAACGTTGAAATTTTGCCATATTTCCTGCGCCTTCTTCATCCTGTTATATAAACATTTAATTTCCAGTAGCATTGTCCATTGTTCCATAAACAGCACAATATTTACAGATTTCCGAAACTGCTCATCTAATGTCCGTCATCTGCTAGCAGCGGAGATGTATCAAACTCAGGGAAGTATTTTTCCGCGTCAACCATTGCAGCAGTGCTGCAATAGCGCTTTGCCCATTGAACGCATCCAATATTTTAAAAGTTGGGTGTTTTCTGGTTTAAATTATTCCTGAAAACTCCAGAAGTCATAGACAACAGTGTGCATCAGTCTGCGGGGGTGTTGGCCCATGAGGTGGATAGACAGCAGGTGGTCAGTACTTCTGTTTGTAGTAAGTTATAATATTTATTTGTAAATTATTTTNTTCTGTTTGTAGTAAGTTATAATATTTATTTGTAAATTATTTTCAGTGGTGTAGTGGTTAGACTGCTTGCCTCTGAACCATGTTTAATTCCTGGTGGTGTCACTCCTGGATTTTTGCACTTTGGAATTGTGCTGGACGATGCTGCTGGTCGGTGGCTTTTCTCGGAGATCTCACATTCCCCCCACCATTGCATTGTAGCGCTGCTGCATAGTCGCCTCATTTCACCCTTATTGGCTCTCAAGACCACAATGTTAAGAGACGCCCAAATCTGTCCACTCCATTTTAATTTTGGAAAGTTTAAAATGGAAGGATTTTGTAAAATACAGTGGATTCTCTATCCATCGTTTCTCAGGGGATTGAAATAAATTTAAATACATGTAGACTTTCAATGAATGTGGACTTGAAATGCAGATAAATAAAAAATGGGACCACAGAATATCTTCTATGGATGCGGTCTTTCAATCCATCTGGGTACAAAACATATTAGGGTGGTTCTTATCTGGTCAAAATAAAAATTTGATTTTTTTTTAGGGGACATCCCATCATTATTTTCTATGACGTAAAAAACTTTTTCTGTATTTTTTTCGGATTTTTTATTAAACTTTTAGGGGTCACTACCGCCCAATGCAAATCTTGGATGAAAAAAAAAAAAAAAAATCCTGTTAATGTTTGATATTTTTAAATTTTCATCACTCAAATACAGTGGCAAAAAATTACAGAATGACACATTAGGTTAATAAAACAACAAAATAAATATTCATGTTAACAACAAAGTAGATTTCTTCGTATTAGGAAATTTCTTTCTGTAGTCTTTAACCAATAGTAGCAGGTATTGTTTTTGTTCTTCGTTGGTGGTATGTAATTTGTTATATTCCTCCACAAGCGCCACTCCTCGCTCTGCGATGTCATTCACAACTCACATACTGTAAACTATTGCCTTATTTCTTGTATAACTTTCGTCGTTATCCCATATTTCCACGTCGTTCTTCAAAAATCAGGCTTCATTCCAGCTATGTGAAATAATCTGTATGTATTGCTTGACACGAAATCTTCAAGGTTTTTGTTGACAATCAAATCACTTTCTAAGGCTTTACGTTTAGAACAGTACTCTAAATCTTAATTGTTTAATGCTTTCTCCATATAGTTTTTAGGTTTATTCTGTCGTCAAAAAAGGCTAAGCCACAAGTTCTTCAGACAAATACCGCAACTGACCCATTATTTTTTTCAATGCCACTTTGGATATTTGCTGATTAATTTCCTCATACAGTTTGAGACCTTTTAAAAGCTGTAGATCATTCCCAGGTGCAGATGGCGCAGAAGGTGCTTTATACCAATACTTAGCATAAATTCGAACTGTGAATACGCAAATATCTTTTATACCTTTCTGCTCTTTATTCGCCATCCTGAATTGATCTCTGAATAAGAAAATTTTTATTGAATATATCGCTTTCGCCATCCACCGAGCTCTATGTAAGCCTGCAGGTGCTCTGAAGGACGTTGGTTTTTCAAGTATACCTCCCAGGAATATAACAATCAGCTGCTACAGTTCTTTATAATCATCCCTCGGCTGATATAACGTTAATTGTCCAAAACGTTTTCATTACTAGAGTGAACTTTTATCTTCACAATCTTTAAACAACGATGTATCAGAAGAAACTGTTTTTAAAGCCTTCTTGATTAATATTTGTCCAATTGTTTTTGAATCATTTAAAAATTAAAACATCACATCCACTGNGTTTTTAAAGCCTTCTTGATTAATATTTGTCCAATTGTTTTTGAATCATTTAAAAATTAAAACATCACATCCACTGTAAGGGCCCAACCCCAAAAGTACCACGGCTTCCAACATTATTTCTAGTATATTATGACGGCAGGCCAGCCAGAGCANTAAAACATCACATCCACTGGAAGGGCCCAACCCCAAAAGTACCACGGCTTCCAACATTATTTCTAGTATATGATGAAGGCAGTCCAGCCAGAGCAAATCCTTTCCTAATTTTTGTTCTAAAAGGATGCAAGCTCCATTACTCTGACCAGTGTTTGATGCGGTAGTGTCAAAACTCATACACTTAATTTTTTCACTTAAATCCCAACCCATTATTGTTTCAACCACAGCTGTTGCAATTGCCTCTCCTGTTCCACGGCTTAGCTTCGGAACACCAAGAAGTTGGCCAACACCCTGACCTGACACTAAAATAGGTAATCTGTCTACTATCTCGTGACCAGTGATATCTTCACACATTTTGCCATCCCAGTGAACGGTAAAGGGCACTTTTGGCTTAAATTCTGACTTCAAACATTGCACTATTTTCTCTCTATGTTGTATTCGCTGACGACGAATAGAAGATGTGTTTATGTTGTAGTTTGAAGGATCACAGTCAGCACTTTTGAGTGTGGATGTTAGGACGACAGCAGCTTTTCTATCGCTTAATTTGGCTACGTCGAGGCTAACAGCTAAACGACCATCTATTAAATTTTTCTTGCCGCGTTTTGTTGGGGCGCTTCCGAGGTAGAAGGACCTAGCTGTGTCGAAACGATAAAACTGTCATCGCCGCTGCTGCCCATTAAAGATGATGAAGATGCAAGAACACATTTTTCGGTCAATCTTTTAACACCTGCTTCTTCTCACTGTTGTAAGCTTTTAAATCGCTCTGCTCTGACTTGTTTTTTAGCCACCTTCTTTGCATGTTGTTTATCTAAACTCCCAATTTTTCCATATCTATTCTGTCTTTGAGCTAGCAGAAATTTCTTATCTTCCTCGATTGATATCATTTCCAAAGCCTGAGCATGAGCTATGTCAAAAAGTTCATCGAGTTCAATCTGCCATGTTGCTTCTTTTTGTTGTATTGATTCGGACCGTTTGGGTTTATTTTCTTTATTTTTTTCAGAGATTGCCATTGCTTAAAGTGTTTAAGTATGTTCTCCTTCACATGTTGTTTTTTCCTGGTAGGTATGCTTGCATTTTGCCATACAATGAAGACGTCGTGAGCAGTAGACTCCGCAGAAGCATTATTGTTTTTTTTCTCGAGTTTATAGTATAAAAATAATTGTAATACGTACTTCATTTATCAATAGAAGCTTTGTCTCTACTAGAACTGGCGATATCTGTCCAATTAACCACACATCTGTTTTGCTTCTTGTACATATTGAACCACCACAAGTAGATGCCATGATAAATTAATAAAAAACTTGTATACATGCACACGTTAACAAAAGCCAGGTGAGTCGAAAAATTAAAACGCATAAGTCCTGTTCGAATGTGATTTCGGCACTGAGAGTGGTGTGAGAACGGCGGGCGGGTGGTCACGGTAGTGTGATATCTGGAACGGTGGGGGGAGAAGGGAAGGGTAATGAGTGTATACGTCGGTTTAAGTGTTTGTAAAGTAACTTTTGTGATTGTGGTGTGTTTATGTTTTGATATAATCTGAATCGTGCTACCTTAATAAAAATACGATAAATAAAATTTTCAAAATTCGGTAGCAACCTCTCAACTTTTTAAAAAATACACGTTAATTTTTTATGTATTATAACATTATTACAGGGTGTCCCACTAAAATCTTCGATTTTAAGAACCACCCTAATACATACAACACTATGGTTAATAATTTTTCAATTTAGCCTGCTTATAAATGTTTTTTGACGTTATTGTTATATATTACAGTCAAGATATTTTGTTTTATCACTTGCAGTGATATTCTTGTGTTTGTATTTTTATGCATTAATTTTAATCAAAATCCAAGACAAGGACGTTAGGTGTAAAATGTAGATGATTTACTTTTCAGTTGTAGGCTGTTCATGGTTAATTGGGCACTTTTGAAATTAAACATTGAAAAATGCCAGTATTACTACCTGCTTGCATTTTTAAAGTTACAATGACTGGAATGCACCCAGTAAAGTTTATAATGATGGAGGAAAAGTATATAGTTCCTTGTCTTAATGTTGAATTATAAGTGTTCAGTAAACATTTCTGAATACTAAAATTATTTCATATGCTTTCTGGTGGTTGTTGTTTTTTGCGTGAAAATGTAGGAATAAGCAAATTTCTGACATTTTTACATTTAGAATAATTTCACAGTTTCACATTACAGATGCATTATTAAAGTGATCAGACCCATGGTAATGTTAATTTTATATATGGTGGAAGTATACACAGTTTGCATACAAGTAGATCTTACGCAGGCTTTCAAAAGGGTTCATTTGCATTGAACAGCCTATACCAGGGTTGCCACTGATCTTTGAACAAAAATCCTTAATCCAGCTCCCAAAAATCCTAAGAAATCCTTAAAACTAAAATTTTTGTCCATTAAAATAAATTGTGATATAGATAAAGTCATTGTGCGTATAAAATATTGAGCATTATGAGCATGCTTACTATGGTTCACTTTATTATAATAAAACTGACAAACACCACCACAGGTAGGAAAGTAAGAAAATTTTCTATTATTTACAGATTAGGTCAGAAAAGTACATTATATTTGCAAGATTATATTAAGCATTATCTTGTGAGTAGAATGTCTTCTTTTTGTGAATGGGGATGCCGTTAGCAACCAATAGTTTCATACAATGGTCATGTCTTGGATTTTGTGACAAAAGTACTGGTAAATTAAATTTTTGTTACAAAATATCTTGCAGAATAAGCTTATGCTTTGTTTCAAAGTAAAATTGCAAATTTTATATAATATTTTAAATAAAACCAGAATTTAATTCACAAAATTTATTTTTAAGACTGCAACATAAGATGTTAAAATACAGGTCGTCATAAAACCTGCTTGTGAAGTCACTGAAGTTCCTAAGGTTTACACTTCACTAGGCATACTGTTTTGTTTACAGTCACACGATACTTACAGGGTCTTTGGTAGTATAATTGTTTTGCTCACAGGCAATACTTGCGTGAAATTATTAGCATCTCCTTTTCAGGAATTGCAAACGTGTTGACTTCAAAATCACGTGGTGCTATCATAACCTAATCACATGGGCAGGTTATGAACATAACACACAGCAACTTTTCTCGTAGACATATTTGTAGATATTTTACGCAACAAAAAGTAGTACAGAGTGATTTCTTTCTTGTGCTGTGTAAACTTTCCTCTCCTTTCGGAATTTTAAAATGTCACTGCCACAATGAAACACAACTTGGGAGAATGAACGCACATTCTGTACAATAAATACAGAATTTTCTGGTGTTACGTATTGTTTATAGCAAAACCGTATTTTAAAATGACCAGAAAGAATTAGATATCTCGTAAACACGTAAATGGCAGAACATTCGGACTCAAATAATCAGAATAAATATAAGTACCTGCTTCCTTGCGGTGTGTATTTTTTGCAAACATATTGTTTTTAGGTTACGTACAACGTATATTGAAACTAGTCAACTACGAATAGATACTCTACNTGCAAACATATTGTTTTTAGGTTACGTACAACGTATATTGAAACTAGTCAACTACGAATAGATACTCTACATGCACAATGCCGCACGTGCAGCTACACATCCTGTACGTTTTATTTAAGCGGAAATTACAATACATATTCGCCTGATTAATTACTATTTTGTCTCACTGCATGGAGATAGATATTTTACTCCTATTGACATATATAAAACAAAACATTTTAAATTAAGTAACAATTTGCAATATTGTTGAACACAAAAATTAATAAAAATATTGAATCTTGTCTATTTTTGTTCATTTTGCCAACTGTAATACTCAATATTTTCAAAGAACCCTAAAAGTTCATTTCTTGCATGCATGGCACCAACTGCTCAAAGTTGACAGATCTTGATTGCGGTGTAGTTCAAATTATTACCTCTTGGGTGTTTATTGTACGTTGGAAATTCCAATACTGGTGTCCATATTTTGTTTGTAAACAAGTGTCTGTGCAATGGTATTAAAAAAAAATCTTTGATTTCGCCTTTAAATCTGTTAATCCGTTTGATTATATGAAAATTAAGAAAAAGTATAAAATCAGTAAAAACGGCAGCCCTGGACAGTAAAACCTCTGTTTACTAGACTAATTGGGCAGAGGTATAGTCTGGTAAACCAAAAAGTCTGATTCGTGGCAAAGTACCAAAAAAAATGTAGTACTCTTTGTACTTAAGTGGCTCACTTTAACATTAATGTTTTCAAAGTGGCGAAGACGTTTGTGCAGCCAGGAGAGACAATGAGCTGCAAGTATTTCTGGTAATTTACGACTGACTGTTGTCTGAGGGAAAGGAAGGAACAGCGTGAGCTTGTGTATTTTACATATTTTCTGGGTCTTGGCTGAATAGTATTTGCAGCGAG
The DNA here is from genome assembly GCA_002778355.1 of Clitarchus hookeri. Lineage (NCBI taxonomy): Eukaryota > Metazoa > Arthropoda > Insecta > Phasmatodea > Phasmatidae > Clitarchus > Clitarchus hookeri. Next base: position 1,629,196 of record NQII01000026.1, on the reverse strand, counting down.
CATGTTAACTTGGACCGCATATACTTTTATGTGGTATAATTTTATTCAGGAAAGTCTGTTTATTAGTTTAAATTAATGTTTTGTTAAAATAACATCTGGTTTTTCCACAAGAGTCCATCAAAAATTTATTTTCGCTCGGCAAAAAATAATATGGCTCCGATGTTACAGTTTTTATAAATGGTTAGCGACAAGGGAGGGTGCAGATACTCTTCTGTAGTATAATTTTATTGGGAAGACGTCTGATTATTGAATTGAATTAACATTCTGTGCAAAAATCATGTTTGTTTACACCAGAGACAATTGAACATAGACTTAAATGATTGGTGAATCCTCGCATTGCTCAATGTTTTTAACATTTTGGGAGACAATGGTTGGTTAAGTATACTCGTATCAGTTTTAATTTTTGTCAGAAGATGTCTCTCTATTGAAATAAATTTGTATTTAANGGTTGGTTAAGTATACTCGTATCAGTTTTAATTTTTGTCAGAAGATGTCTCTCTATTGAAATAAATTTGTATTTAATTTGAAAAAAATGTCATTTTCGCACTAAGAGACAATTGAACATGGACTTGATACAAAAATGGCCAATTTTGACGTATTGGCATTGGGGGTGTGTCAAAATTGCTCCAAAATTTCCCAACATATCAATAGCGACCAACCTGTCATAAGGACTTTATTTTTGGTAACCGTCAAGGGTCGTTTCAGTAAGGATTCTCTCCAGCCCAAAATGTTTTTACTTGGTAAACTGTGATTATATGAGGGGGAGAAAGTTATAAGGGGCAGGCGTTATACCTGTGTACATAGAAACACTTTTACATTTATGGTGCAAACTCAATTTTAACTCAAAAATTTTATACTGAACTTGACTTGATTTGATTTTCACACAACTTACTCGATTCTAAGCTGTAAAAATCAAACTCGCTCATCACTAGTATTGACTCATGTACAACTTGCTCATTTTTCCCTCAGAACTCAGGAGAATACAGATACTGTTACATTTTCCCTCAGAAAAGTCCTCTTATGTCTATGACTTACATTTTCCCTCAGAAATCAGGAGAATACAGATACTGGTCGCCCTTAAGCAGCAAGAATACGGTAATAGGCATATATGGATGTGATAAGAATAGCGTTACCGTCAGCCACCTACCGGATTGTGCCACACTTCACCAAACTCTCTGGGTTCAGACCGTACTTGCTGACATTAACAAGTTTCTGGTATCATCATAGAGATTGCCTGCCTATTTCTTCCTCATGCCTAACGCACAGTTGCCAGGCGGTTAAAAATGACACATCATGACAGGCAGACATTGCATCTGAATCATAGTTCTCCTTAAATTAAAATTAATTTTAAGCACTTTTGCCATTGTTAAATAATTATGGCATTTTGAGTGCTGTGATGTGTAGCCTTTCCACTAGAACACCTGCTTCTTGTTTTTCTCCTGAGACGGAAGCCATTTCATACAACAAATATGCACAATCTTTAACTAAAATTCATGCATGGCTATAATAAGTTGCATGTGATATTTTCCCCCAAAAATCCTAGACTATGTTACATGTGAGCAACACCGTGCTCAATGACCATGTAACCATGCGGTTGCACAATTCTAAAATTAAGTTCCTTCCCCTTGCTCTTTTAAGTGCGCATGCTTATCTTGGGGGTATACAGTAACATATCTNCGTGCTTATCTTGGGGGTATACAGTAACATATCTCACGTGCTACAAGTGGACACACAAATTTCTTTGTGGGAAATACGTATTGAGGATTGTTTCCTTTACTTTTACAAACTGCGCTTTGATGTCATAACATTTCCACTTGCTGTAAAGTAGCAAATTCACATAAAGACACGCTAAAACACCACAGACTGAAACACTTGCACATGAATACTACCATAATTTTGTAGTAATCAAAATNTATAAAGACACGCTAAAACACCACAGACTGAAACACTTGCACATGAATACTACCATAATTTTGTAGTAATCAAAATAAAAAAGAACAGAATGCATCACAAATGGAAACATCTAAATTGTAAAAATGATATGTAAATTTAGCAATTGATAGGAATGTGCTTTGTAAAAAATACAAAATTGTTGCAGTAAACAGAAACAGACATATTGGGCAAGGCGCATTCATGAGTTATGCACGCACACAGAGAGAACAGATTATACACTGTCAAGAATGCTGATTGTTCACTCTTGAAGGACAGTCACAATTTTATCTGTATATGTATTCATAAATAAACATTTCAGACACAAACCCTGACAACCAGCATCAAGCTACAAGGAAATGTTATGTGTGTCACAAATTATGGTCACTGCTATAGTAAACGCTCGCAGTCGAGCCATTGCATAATTCTAAAAATAACTTCCACCCACCTGCCTAGCACAGTTGTTCATGCATTCACATATCTCATCGTTGAACAATGCTGCTTTTCATGCCCTACAAGCGGCAAGTGGATACTGCAATAAAAATAACTGTACTTCAGATTTTGTCCAGTAAATACGAAGTTGCTGATTAGAGGTCTGGTAAACAGAGGCATTATTCTATTATCAGACTATGCAGAGAGATTTGAAAATCCTATCAAGACGTTCTGGCCAAATATAGTTTCCTGTCCACTCTAAATTCTTTATCAACATTTTGCAGGAAGTCTTCAAAAGATTGAAATGTTTCAGTGGTCTCTCAGGAAATGTCTTACAATNTTCTTTATCAACATTTTGCAGGAAGTCTTCAAAAGATTGAAATGTTTCAGTGGTCTCTCAGGAAATGTCTTACAATAACATTTCTTAATGTGCTGTATTTTAAAATTGTTTGTATAGATTTTAATATTTAATTTATAATTTTTAGTTCGAAATGCGTGTTTATGAATTGCATTGCCTTTGTAAGCAAAATTTTAAGTAGAACCTCTCTATATCGACCCCATTTAAAGCAACCATCTTTGTATAGCTACTTGTTTTTAAGGAACTATAGAAAATTTGTGTGAAAAAAATCAAAAATATAAGGGAGATCTGTCAAAAAAATTAATTTGTTGCACTTTTTTGGTTGCTATGTGTTGCATTTCTCTTGATTAGCACTGTACTGGCCGAGCCTCAGATCATGTCTAAAAGTAGATAGCTACTTTCCACATATTTAAAAGTAGATAGCTACCACCCCTCAAGGCCACCGCCAGCACTAGCCAATATTTATTAACTCTGCCCACCCTCCAACCCTCAGGCGGCCGAATGTTTCCGCATGCAATGCAACTATCCTCAGTGTATGTCCTGCCATTGTGCTTTTGCTTACCTTCCCGCTTTACTTTTGTTATTACGACCTGGATTTCTCTTGGATTTTGATTACTGTTTGTTGACTACTTATTACTTTTTTTTTGGATGTGTCATCAGCTGTATGAAAGCCTACAAATTGACTCACAAATACAACTCTGGATTTCACATGTGGGAATTGTGTCGGACAATGCTGCAGGCTGGCAGGTTTTCCCAGGGATCTCCCGTTTCCCTCACCCTTTCATTCCAGCGCTACTCCATACTTGCCTTGCTTCACCCTCATTGGCTCTCAAGACCTCAATGTTAAGAGCCGCCCAAATCTCCACTCCACAACTCTGAACTGTGAAACTATGCAGGTCTTCATCTCCTGTGGCCTCTGTCAGTCCAGCACTCTTGACAAAAATCATATACATTCTCGCTTCCTACACGTCCAGCCTTCTCCTCCCCCTTCAACTCCCTTTTACCAGGTTCATTCTTTGGGCTTCATCAGACCTGACAGACAGACATAACATTCAATGCATTTATACAGTCAGTTGAAACCACAGTTTCCGTAACCTGAGTTTAGGAAAGTAGTGTTTGGGGCAGCATAAATGCACAGAGGTGCAGTTTCGCCATATCTTAAAACAGAGATTTGTAATTTAAGTCTTCTGTTGAATGTTAGGTTTCATGTGTTTTATAAACAACAAAGCTTCAGTTGCATTTGTAAATATGGTGCAAAAAATTAATCAGTGTCAGTTGTTAAAGTTTTTGTAAATGGCAACCATGGCGGTCGCAAATATGCTTCTGTAGCATCATTGTATTTGGAAGACATCTGTTTATTATTGTAAACTAATATTTAGTTGTAAGATTGTGAGAATTTTCGCTCCAAAAAGCATAGGCAGTGTCTAATGTTGGTACAGTTTTTGGAATTGATCGACAACCAAGGAGCTCGCAGATATCCTACTGTGATATCATTTATTCAGAAGATTTCTGTTTATTAATATGAATTAATATTTCTTCAAAATATTGTCAGATTTTTTGCAAAATGCCACCAAACATTAAATTTTCTCTCTGAAAAATGTAGGTTGTGTCCAATGTTACCGTTTTTGGAATTGATTGGCGACAAAGGAAGTTGCAGAAACGCTTCTGTGGTATAATTTTATTTGGAAGGCATCTGTTTATTAATATAAATTATTGTTTCATTGAAATGTCCTCTGGTTTTTCTGTAAGAGGCCTTCAAATATATAATTCGTGCTCACAAAATGTAGACAGTGTCAGTTACATTTTTTAAAACATTTTTGCTGACAAGAGAGATTGCAGTTACCCTTCTGTGGTATCATTTTATTCAGAAGATGTCGGACTATTGCATTAAATTAATGTTCCATGCAAAAATCGCGCCCAAGATAGCGGCCAAGTACAAAAAAGCCTCTTGAGCATCTTTTTTTTTTCTCAGAAGATGTTGCCTATTAAAATTAATTTATATTTAGTTAAAAGTGTAATTTTTGTGCTAGAGACTATTAAACATAGACTTGATGCAAAAAATTGCAAATTTTGATGTATAGGGGTTGGAGATGGTTTAAAATTGGTAAAATCCCCCAAAATATCTATAGAAAATGGCATGTCATAACAACCTTTATTTTGGAAATAATGGGGGGTTGTTTAAGTAAGGTTCTACTGTTTATGTTTTGTTAAAAAAAAAAATTGTACCTCTTGTTTAAAACACCATGGTAGACATAAAAGTGTTACATTGGTTCATAACCAGATACACAAACATGCAGCACATAGGTGAGTGGTGGGGGGAGGTGAGAGGGAGTGATGGGTATGGGTACACGGGAAGTTTCAGGCGTGCCTCCTGCTCCTCCCCCCCCCCCTTCTTTTACCATATCCTGTGCCTTCTGGAAACAACAAATGTTGGTCTCTTCAGTTACACAACAATGCAATTATGTGAGGATTGTTAAGTGTTTTCATATTTATAGCCCAAAAAATAGTGTATGATGAGTACACAAAGGCGACAATCGCATAGTCAACTCTCAATTCTACGACCCCTTCATGGTTCCCTGGAAAAGGGTGGTTATTCGATAGGGTCACTATTCCAGAGGTCTTAGAATTAAGAGTTGACTGTAATAAAATGTGTTTTGTTTACACACACAGAGTTTTTTAAAAGCACTTTTGATGATATTACTTTTATCATTAATAGCTTTACTGCACCAAATTTTTTTAATGATAACAGACTTTTTTATACAGATTGCATTATCATAACTATAATTTATTTCCACATATCTGTCAACTCTGTTAGTGTGAATAATGGTTGGTATACACTAATATGCATTCTCTTAAATTATTGATGTTATTAAAAAGTTGTTGTTTTGAATTCTAATGCAGTAACTGATAATATTTACAGACTGGACAGCTGCTACGTTTTGCCATGAAAACNATTGTTGTTTTGAATTCTAATGCAGTAACTGATAATATTTACAGACTGGACAGCTGCTACGTTTTGCCATGAAAACATAACAAATAGCATTGTGAAGGTTATAGTCAATGACAAGGCACGGAGGGCCATCCGAAATGTCATTGACATCTCCATGTTCATACGAACACGTCGGAAGAATGGTGACATCTTCTACATGGGGACTGAACCAGGGTCTGTTCCTGCTGTATCAGAGACTCTGATTGTTGCTGAAATGGATGATGGAGAATTAATAGTTAGAATACAATTTAACAATTCAGTTGAGTCGTACAATGTGCCAGGAGTTAAACTAGCTGATGGCAATAACCACCTTATACAGGTTAGTAAATTATATGGTTGTTTTCACGTTATTGTAGAATGTTTTTACAGTAGTGGTGGAGATTACTGAATTTCACATCACATTAGAATATAAAAATTCACATATTATTAATATAGATTGAATCTTAATAACAAGTGTAGTATCAGTTTCCTTACTGGACTGATGTGTCAAAGCTCGGGCAAATTTTCCCATCTTAGCTGTTTTCAAAATTACTGCTGATAGTTGGAAAAATCCTGCCAATATTATAAATGAGAGAGAGAGAGAGAGAGAGAGTGTGTGTGTGTGTGTGTGTGCGCGCATGCATGCGCACGGGCGTGTGTGTGTGTTACCACTCAGCTCCATAAGGGCTGAACGGATTTTGATGAAATTTGGTATGTAGGTACTTTAGGTCCTGGAATAGGACATAGGATACTTTTTATCNCTGAACGGATTTTGATGAAATTTGGTATGTAGGTACTTTAGGTCCTGGAATAGGACATAGGATACTTTTTATCCGGAAAATTGTACAGTTCCTGTGGAATAACAACAAAACGTAATTCTGCAACAGCTGGGAACGTGACTGAAGNGTAATTCTGCAACAGCTGGGAACGTGACTGAAGTATTTTTTTCCTCTGGTGTCAGAGTTTATCAGGCCGTCCAAGGACCTCTGAAATGGCTTAACGACTGCTATCAATCTGTAACAACCAGGACCGAATATTTAACGTGCCCTCCGAAGTCCGGAAGCGCTCAGATGTTATGCCACTAAACGGTCACTCATCCAAATTTGTGCCGCTGGGAACGTTGCTTAACTTTGGTGATCGATTAAGATCCCTCAGCCAAGCTCAAAAAGTAGTACCTAGGTACACTTATTTCTAAAGCTAAAACTTGATAAAACTCACGTTTTGATTTTCATACATTGAAAGCGGAAATGTGGTAACTACACGATAGTTGCACAGATACACTCCAAACAATACTCACTTCTTGGCTATTGGGTAAAAAATATTTACTTCTGTTTGGGTTGCCGTAATCAGTTAAAAACCTAGGCCAACATAGTATAATTTTATAATTCTGTTTTCACATAAATGAATTGTCTTTTCCCAATTTATATGTTAGTGTATCACTGTAAAACTCAATTGTACCCGAGCGAAGCCGGGTCGGTTTGCTAGTAACTATAATAATGATTCTAATTATGCCCAGCAAATTCAGTTCAGATCTCATATAATTGATGTATAGAGCATCCATTTAAAGTGTTTCCTAATGTTTATAGGCCTGTATATTTTTTTTTAATTGACTCGAAATTAACAATTTTTTATATACTTAACCTGTGGAGCTATTTTTGGCTTCTACAGCTATTCTGTATACAATAGTTTTTGCAAATGTACACTAGTTGTAAATTCTTGTTGTTGCACCCACAAACATGTGATTTCAGTCCCCTCAACCTTTTTGCGTGCTCATGTTCTGTAAACATCCCTCTTCTCCCAGTGCTGAAAGATTGTCAGTGGGTGTACATACATTCATTGAGACATAGTGTTTGCCTGAGTATTACCAATATACTATAGAAATGGAATCAAATATTTTTTAACATCTAATAGATCAGGTCTAACATGACATGTCTTAATAACAGTCTGGAGTCCTGAATACAATATACTGAACTTGGTATTCCTTTCATAAGACTTTTTTTTATTTATATTCTGTATGATTTAGCAGTACTGGTAGCTAGGGAGATATTATCCTTCGATGGAAAAATTTCCGAACTAAACAAATAAGTAATGGAATTGAAATTTTGAAGGAAATGATTTTTAAGCCCTCAAAGGCATTTTTCTTGTGACAAACTAAGCTTGTTTTCATTTGATTAAATGGGGGTATAACTCCCACAATTACCACACAGACTTCTAAATAAATAATTTCAACCATTTAGTTAATAGCTAACTTAAAATTGATGCGCCATGGGCATTGTCATTCACCCACTCTAGCCTTGCCACAGCCGCGGGCCCCACCCCTCCTAAGAAGAGCCGTTTGGCCGCACACCCCACAGCATGTCTTGAAGCCCAAGGTTGGCTCGCCCAGCTGAACCTCCTGCTGCGTCGCAACCTNCCTCCTGCTGCTTTGCACTACGCCGCCGCTCTCCTACCCCTCCAGCCTTTAGGCACGTGAGGGGAAGAAACCGCCAGCTTCGACCACCGCTGCCCTCTCTCTCTTCAATCTGTCTCTGCTGCTACCTCCACACCCCCTGCGCTGGCTCTATGTGCCACGTATATAAAGGGCTTGCAGTCCTCAGTTCAAGGTTGTCTCGCTCCATTTCAGTAGCGCACCGTTACTCTGCCCGAACACCCACCGATGTTGCGTGTACCTTCGCAGAACGTCATTTTGCCAGAGTCAATCGACTTTTTCAAGTCGTCACTGCCATTTGCAGCGCTGTGGTAAGTTTTACTCTGCATGACACTGTCTCGTTGCTCATCAGCATGCTGAAGATTGCCGCGCTTCCAGCTACCTCGTAACTCACCCGCAGTTGACTCGAGTTTGAGTACCGCTGACTTGGGGTCGCCCTCACCCCCAGCCCTGCAGCATCTCCCGAGACTAGGTCACATACCAGGTGGCAACCTAGGATCGGCCCTTCAGGCCTTAGTCATGGTACAGGCTGGTTTATTTGTCTTTAATGAGCAATCAATAAACAGGCATAAATTAATTTGATTGTGTTGTTACTCCCAGCACTCTATCTCTTCTTCATCTTGCTCCCACCATCGCCTATTTCATCACCAATACTAATAACTCTCTTGCAGGGATAGTCACGAGCCAGAACCTCGTTCCCTACCTCAACTTTAGGGAACTGTCTTGACATAGAGCTTGGGAAGCCCGTCTTCATGGGCAACACCAGAGCAGTTATCACTTTGGACTATCGCCCCTCTAGTACGTGCCAGGTCCGCCAGCGACATCTCACTCACCAGGTTACTTGCTGGTGAACGATAGCCCAACCCTTGACAAGGAGCCCTGTTTCTGCGTGATGCTTGGGTCCGCCAGCGACGTCCCGCTCGCCAAGTAGCCACGAGACCGGACACCCCGAAACCTGATACTGTCACCCTCAGTTTTGTACTTGGGTCTTCCAGTGACGCCTCGTTCGCCAAGCCCCTAGATCGGAAACCAGTAGTCCAGGTTGCCTACCCTATCCAACAGCCAACTCCTTACTTTCCGTCAGGTCGTGCCTACACATTTTTGGACACCCACTATCTGTCTATCTGTTCTGTCAACATCCCCTCCCCTTACACCTCTTCATAGGGAAGGACGGGGGAAAGCAGCCAAGCAGGAGCTAGCTCTGGCTGGAGTCCTGAAGAGTAGAGATTCAGGTACCAGTCAGGGATGCACCTGGAAGGAAAAGGCTGCTCGCCAGAGGGGGTCAGCCACCAGATCGTCGAAGTCGTCGCAGAGCCTTTTTTGACACGTGCCCTGTGGATGTCACCACTTCTGCAGACACCACCGAAGAAGCAGACCTCCTTCACACGGTCAGCCAGTGCCGACAAAGTAGTCAGACGCCTAAGATTTACACCGGGGTACACCCCTACACGTGTGCCAACCCAATCAGCTCTGACCAGCGCACCTCCCAAGGCCCAGCGCCAGGTCATTGAAGTGGCCAAACCTTACACCACAGGCCTCAAGAACAACCCTGTAAGAGCGACAACCACTGCTCACTGCTTGTCAGTTGCCCGGAGGGAAGAGCCTTGGCACCGCCCACCAGGAGCCGTACCTAGTAGGGTGCACTTCAAACCTTTGTATTTATTGGTGCCCAACGTGAGGCCATTGAGGAAATACCTGCCATCAGCCAGCTTTCTCAAGACCAGGAAGCAGCTGAGAAAAACCACTTCTGGCCCCCACAAAACCATTACTAACTTGACTTCGGGGAGTCAGCAGAAACACCCCGTAGCGCTCAGTTTCCAGAAATTGCATCGGAATGGCCACAGCAGAAGACGTAGCCAACACCACAGGGCAGGTCTTCGTCCTAGAAAATTCCCTGGCATAGGACATGCCACATATGCCCTGGCATAGGACATATCACATGCACACATTGCAGTGACGCCTTCCACTACGTCTGCCTGGGATGAAAGGACCGTGAGAGAGACATTCAAGGACTGGAGTACATATGTCGGAACTGCAGGGACAGAGATCATCGCTGTGATTATGTCGACTGTCTGGGAAAGGGCGTGTACCAGATAGCATGCCATGTTTGCCCACGCACTTTCCACAACCTTTGCCTCGGAAGGCAAGACAGAGTCAGAGACGTAGAAGGTCTATACTTCAAATGCCCAACATACAGATTAACACCTGAATGAGCACCACCCAGAACCAAGCCATTTATGCAAGGACGACCACCAATACTTAACCCCCTACCTCTACCAGAATACTCAGGAAAGACTCAGAGGATATGTGATAGTTCCTTCAAGCTTGCAGGTCAGAATTCGAGAGAACCTGCCTACCTAAAGCCTTATGGGTGCTTCAGACCAAGGCCCAACTACAAGGAGACGCAGAGAGGTGGTGGAATGAGTACGGGAAGTTCGTCACAAGCTGGGAAGAACTGTCAGAGCGGCTGGTAACACACTTCTGAGGACCACATATGATGCTCAGCTAACCAATGAGCTCTACGGGCAAGTAAAATGAAGAGGTAGAGCGATTCATAAGTCACATGGCCTTAATATTGGAGAGTTCATTCTGGACGAGAGGAGTTTGACACAATTGAACTCATCACCTCATCACCACCATCTTTAATTGTGTCCCCGCTGTTGTACACACATAAGTTAACATGAAAAAATAAACAACATGAGTTTTGTGCTTAAGTTCTCTCTCTTTTTTTTCTTTCGTTCTGGATGGATGGACCTTTGTTCTTACATTTATTCTGATTGAGGCAGTCCTTTAATTAAATACCCTCTGTTGTACAGTCAAATATACTTACTGCAAAATATTAACATTTACTATGCTTGACTTGCTGTATTGTGAATGACACAAATATTTTAATAACCAATAAAATAAATACTAATAGAACCATTAAGAATACAGATGCTGTTAAGAAGTAATATAACTAACCTAAATGTGGTCGAAAATTGTAAAAATTTGTGTTTTGCACTTTTTGAAATACACCATGTTTGGATAACTAAAGAACGTAAACAAAGAATTTGGTATCTTAAATGTAGGAATCACATGGTAATGTTTTTGTTTACATAATAGTGTAAGGATATATTACTGGTATCTTAAAGTAGAACTAGCAGGGCTTCAGAACATTATGGATTTACAACTAAATGGCTGTTTAATTTTTTGGCCGCTTTATTCCACTGCCGTTATGTTCATATAGTTGAGCAAGTGGCAAGAGTTGTGAAATAGTGAATATTTTGAATTTTTTATTCTGCAGTCAAGATTGAAATTGATTGTTTCAGTTCCCTGAAGATTGCATCATACGTAGGCCCTATGTAACGCATAGTATGCAATCTTGTTCGCCACATCCTTTAAAGCAAATAATTTTGGAAAGAGCAAACATTCAAGGTAGAGGCTTAAAATGAAGGGAGAATACTTTTGTAATTTATGTATCCTAAATTCTGTATTAATGTACATAATCCATTATCAATGTTAGGTTCCACATATACTTTCTATTCATGTAACATTACTTCTGGTGTGCTAACTGTAACGTCATTGGTAAATTATAGCAGGTAATTTTAAGTAACAACAATATGCTGTGTGTAGAATATGTTCATAAAATTATACAGTGTTTCAAAATTTCAAAATAATATCCTTCATGTAAAGAGAGAGAGATAGAGAGACAGTGTGTGTGTGTGTGTGTGTGAGAGTGAGTGAGTGAGTGTGTGTGTGTGTGTGTGTGTGTGAGTGAGTGAGTGTGTGTGTGTGTGTGTGTGTGCGCATGGGTATGCGTGCATGCACGTACATATTTATAACCGCGACTACCTGCTAGTTTTTGGTGATATTGCTCATTACTTATGAAAGAGTGCACTATGACAACAAATGTTAGTGTTTTTCCTTGTGAGATCTCAAATTTTTGTGGTAAAACTAAATTTTAAATTTGTATCCTTGGATTCTTGAAAAAAAGCATATTTGATGAAAGCTGTTGAAGTTCTTTTCATGAATGCCCACAGGTAGTCCGTAACATGACACTGGTCGAAGTGAAGATAAATGGAACAGAGTTTTTTCGCAAAACAGTAATTACATCTGGCCAGTTAGATGTGCAAGTCCTGTACCTTGGAGGTGTTCCTGCTGTTGTCCGCCAGACTAGACAAGCGATGGATCCAACTGCCATGCGAGTGTACAGGCCAACTGGTATTAACTTCAAAGGTGTTATCCAGGATGTTGAGGTTAGTGGTGGCTGGTCTTCAAGTATTTCTTCGTTATGTATCTCTTTGGCCAATATTTTACTCTAGGAGATGTAGCCATTAAAGTTGGCATAAACATGTATACTGACAGTGATTAATAATGATGGCCAGATTTCAGTATTAAAATTTGTAAAAAAAATTACTCATTTTTACATATAATTTCTATGATTATTGCCAGAAGATGTCATATTATGTACAGTATTTTATATTCTGAAGTGTGATGCATGCTTATAAAATTGTGGGGATCAAACTATGACCTGCTATATCGTTAATAAACCCCAATTCATGGAATAAAGGCCTAGTAAACTGTGCCATGCTTACTATTATTATATTGTAGTTTACGTTCTTTACGGAATAAAGCTTATGGCTTGATTACCGGAAATAGTGCAAATAATGAGTCTATTTTAACCCCTCATATAATTTTTAGTCACTAATTTTGCATACTCCCATAATTGAAGATTTTATTTCTTATTTCTATGTATTTTTAAAATGTTTGTGTGTATGTGAGTATACACAAAATCTTGGTTTTGGTTTGTAATCTCTCTTAATGTTTCCATTATTTAAATTTTTTGCATATAGTCAATAGAAACATAATTTTATAATATGTAGCAAAAATGAAAAAGTGTAGATTCCAAATGTTTCGAATAGTAGCTGACGTGTGTAGACTGTTTTATTATACAACATGTAGTAAAAGCTTGGTAGTGTGAGCTGTGACATTTCAAGAATAAGCTCATTTTAGCAGAAAATAAATATAGTCTATTTGTGGTTTCTTCACACTTTTTGAATCAAATATTTGAAAAATCACTCCATATATGATATGTTTGGTTGTTTCCTAAAATGCAAAGTACCACAAGCATTTTATTCTTATGTTGATATAAAATTATTTTTTTTGTTAAATTATATTTTAAAATAAATTTTATTTATTAATTATATTATTTATAATTAATTAATTATATTATTTATAATTAATAGAAATGAAAACAGTAAGAAAATAGGTGTGTGGTAATGTCTGGTATAAAATAGTTCTTGCAAAATATTATTACACTGAGTGCACACAAATGCGGTGCGCTGTCCCTTTGGTGTAATTTTCCAGACTTGGTTAAGCTTCGTTTGTATGAGGCGGATGAATATACTGGAACTATAACTTTAACAGGACTTCAGAAAATTTGGAAGTATAGATGGACCATACTAATAAGATTATTGTCAAAATGTGTAAAACATTACAGGCATTGACATTTTATTTACTTCCTGAAGCATGTAGGCATTAAATAATTTTGGGGCAACAGTTTAGTAAGTGATATGCATTTGCAGTAGAATATACATCAGTGGGTGATGCGCATACAGGCAGTTAGGCAGACAGGCTAGTACAAGAAATGAATATAATTCTTTTAAGTACAGGAAGACATAAAATAAAACTTTAGACTAATAAGCTGACTTGGTGTAAATATTGGTACTCTGCCATAATTCATCACTTGCAGTTCTTTGACAATGACTGGGAATATTTTAATGCCCACCAGCACAGTAGTTCATTTTTTTACTGTCTGACATAGCAAATATCAGGCTTCAGTTAATGGAGAGTTAGTTGTACATCAGGCTATACCATGACCCTAATATATAGAAAGTTTGATTACAAGCAAAATCCTGTAGTTTTTCTGTACGACTGACTAAATTCTAGTCTTTAATGCACTTAGTAATCAAAGCCCTAGTAATATAAATACTTGTTAACAAAAACTGCTGGATTTTTTAACAATTATATTTGTTATTAATTGTTTTAATGAAAATGTTTTGATTTTCTCATTTTATACTACAGTAATAATAATAAAAAGTTTATAATACTGCAGTATATAATATAAAGCAATGTCAACCCCATAATGTGTTATCCTGAGTATTCTTGTTCTCATCTGACATGTTACAGAGCAGGTGAAATCATAGGCGGTGCTATAAGTCCAGAAGATAGCACCAATAAATACAGCACTTTTCTCTGGGTAATGCTATTAATTGCTGCTGACACACCAACTATTTTAAACTGGTTGCTTGTTGTGCCATCGATCTACTGTAAATTAATGTGTAGGTTATGGGGTTAATAAAAACATTTACCAAGTCAAGGTTTAAAAGGTGACTGTTTTAGTTTTATGGTTTTTTATGTTTTCCAAATGAAATTTCACATTACTTACAATCATCAGAAATAACAATTCTTTTCACTTTTATTTCATTTAAAATCAATCAGAGACATTACATTTAATAACAAATTTTTTTTTATATACTGAGTTGACTACAAAAGACTTCTGTAACACGGTTAAACTTAAGAGCTGGAATCAACTTTAATAATGGAATCTGTCTTGACACCGTACAACACAAATAAGTTATTGTCTGTTAAAAGTTCCTTATTTACCCTACAATGTTTTACATCTCTCAAAACTGTTGACCTCGGAAAAGCCTTACTAAACTCCTAATTACCTGACTCATCCCATTTATTTAGGGTTAGCGAGTCCCAATGAAACACGTCTCTAAAAAAAACTATCATTAAAAATGTTTAATTAAATTCCTCAAATTTCACCTAGGTTTTTAACAAGCCTAGCTGGTTATTGACATCACAAGACTTGACTTTGTTAACTAGATTCACCAAACATTGTAACGTTCGGCCGCTAGTTACACTGCCGATGTTACGTTGCCACGGCTTGCTCAAAGGTAGAACACGAGACTCAGTAAAATGTAAGCCGATTAATTGATAAATAAGATCAAGTTCCAGATTATTTTGTTATATACTTAATTTATCATTGAAGTTTCACAGTTCACATACGAAGTTCCAGTATGCAGAGTACAAAAGTTCACATATCACCATACAAGTGCAGAAACAGCGCCACAGTCATTTACAAATTAATCCTTGTTATAAAAACTGGCCCGAAGAACTAATAACTGCTGCTACCTCCCACACCGGCAGATACATAAAATAACAAAGTTTAGTTTCCGATGTGGGGGTTCTCGTCACGCCCGAAGTGGCCTAGGCGAGCATTGTACCACTGCCCTGAAGGGCGACTGACTTGAAGTGAAGCTTGACCTGAAGTGACTCCTCTAACTGCCCTCGCCGCCGACTGACTCTGAAGTAAAGTTAAGGGTGACAGACACACGCGTCTTTTGTCCTGCCTCTCACCCTGCTCTCCTGAGATAAGAGCACGGCATCCGGCATCTGCCAGCAGCATCATCCAAAATGCGTTGTAGGAACTAAGACTGTTGACGCCGTCAACATACAAATAAAAGAACTTCTAGTATAAAATTTGTACAACGCAGCCTGAAAGTATCTAAATAATGCTAACGCTTAACAAAAAAATGAAAACTACGATGTTCGAAACGTAACTGCAAACGTCCGCCCGATAACCTACAATAGCACACGTCTGCCGGATAAACAAACGTATCACGGGAAACGAGCCACCACGGCTTTAAACTTGAAACCCGATAAAAATATTACGAAGCTTGGCAAAGCTTAACAAAAATTAAAGAAATTGAAACACGTGTCCCGAAACTTAATACTACTGCGTCATTACAACATCTTAAAACTTTAAAAATTGTTTGGAATAATTGATTGCTTGATGATCTGACCTGAACAACTACTTTACTAAAACAAAAAGGGAAATAGAATTACTTAACTTGTATCTACATCCTGATGCTTCCCTCAGGGCTCCTCCAGCTCTACACACTTCTCAGCTCAAACTGACACAACGAAATTCCTTAAACCTTGAATTAAAAAAGTTACAAGATATACCTAACATACTCCATGATATTAACAGAAAAGCAGAACCAGGAAAATTAAAAAACCTATGTAACTCCTGGTAAAGCACTTGTAATTTTTATTATAAAAAAAAAGAAAAACTTTTTTGTCAAAATTTTTAGAATACCTAAAATTTAGCTTTGTGACAATATGTCATTATTGTATTTGGTACACACTTCAATGGGTCGGGTATATTCTTTGATTTGTTTATTCTATTGACTCTCAAAATAATCAGAATCAGTTAATCAGTATTTTACCATGTTCATTTTCAGTTCAGTTTTGTCCACATCTTGAGGTAAAGTAAATTCTACGAATGGTGTTGTTAAGTTTGAAAGGTGCGCGATATGATTTTTGGAATTAACATAAGCATTTGCATGTTGCTAGAAAATGTAGAAACAACTCTTATCTTTTGTTTATTTCCATACCATCGCTGTAAATTTTGTGTGGTCACATTTATCACAGCAGAGAAATGTGTGGTAAATGGAGCGAAAGTAAATACATATACACCATTGTTTGTGAAAATTGCACCTCCCAGAAAGAATGGCCCAAATGAATCCAAACTCGGAGGATGTGTAAAACAGTGTACTGGCAATAAGTGATTACGATTGCAGAGAGATGGCATACACGTAGGCCCAGCAGCACCCTCTCTTGTGTGACCAGAAAGGTCAGTGTTATGCCAAGCTTAGTCAGTGAAGAGCCATCAAACGAAGTGAAAGCAAGTGCCAGTGTGCCTCATCGATGGCAAAGGGCGCCATATCAGCATTTGAGTGAGTTTCTAATGGGGCAGAATGATCTGTCTCCGGGGAACGGGTTTGCCATACCATGACATTTTGGCTGGTACAGGACATGCTGCTACAACAGTGATGCGTGTGTGGAACTAGTGGATAGAAGAGGTCATACGTAGCGACAAGCGGGTACTGGACCATACAATGTGACCACAGCACAAGCTGACCGCCATCTTGTCCACATGGCCGTAACAGACCGTACAGTTTTGTCCACAGCGTTGGCTCGACACTGGAGCACTGCAACGGGTGTGGACCTGTCTGTGTCGGCGGTTTGGCACCGTCTGTTGCGGGCTGGACTGGTAGGACGCATGCCGTTGCGTCGGTTTCCATTCGGACAAGTCCTGCTTAAACCTGTCTACAGTGATAGCCGCATTTGTGTTCTACACTACCGTGGTGACTGCAATCTGGCAGCCTGCTTTGTGGAGTGGCATAGCAGACAAACACCACGTGTGATGGTTTGGGGCGCCATTGGATGCAACATGCTATCTTGACTCCTACATATTGAGGGCAATCTGAACAGCAACCGCTACATCAGGGAGTTTTTAGGGCCCAAGGTACTGCCCCTCATTCAGATAACTCCACATGCCATATTTCAGCAGGACAATGCCCGGCCACATGTGGTGAGGAATGTGCAAGTTTTCTTCAATGAGCGACGGGTTCCACTGCTTACCAGGCCTGCATGTTTGGCTGACATGTCGCCCATCAAACATGTCTGGGATATGGTTGTTCGGCGACTTGATGGTCACAGTCATCCAGCAATCATTGTTGATACTTTGTGGACTCGCATACAAACCACGTGGAGAGAGATTCCCCAGGGACATATCCAGGTCCTCTTTGATACTATACCACAACATTTAGGGGCTCTGGTTGCAGCACGTGGGTGCTTCACACCATACAGAGTTTTCAGGGGCAGAGATCATGTACAGTTCTGTAATCCTAATCAATTGTGTTTTGTCATGTACCTAATCTATGGTATTAAGTTAATTTCAATCGTATGTATCCTTCTTGGTGTTGCATTTTTCACAAACGTTACTGTATATAGTAAGGCTCCCATCTGATTGGCCATTATTCATGAATGTTCCTCTCTTAAGTATGCAAGGCTCAGTTATAGTGTTTTGTTTTTCGTTGTTATGTTTAACATTGCTAATAGGTAATTGGCCTTTGTCCTGAAATTTAATAATATAATTTTGCTAACGCTGCTCATATAAATTATTTCCATTTCAACAGGAATGTTTATAATTATTATTTTTATTGCTGTGTTCATTTTACAAAAAAAAAGCAGCGAGAGTGTCCATCAACCAGCATCATTGTGAAGTGAGAATGAATGTTGAAAAAACTTGTGTTAGTGAATTACTAGTGATACTTTTAATGCTGTCAGAACTAAGCAAATAAATTAAAAGTTAAACTGTGAAAGAAAGTGTAATTTGTGTGTGGTTATACACTGAGGCGACAAAAGTCATGGGATACCTCCTAATATCGTGTTGGACCTCCTTTTGCCCGGCGAAGTGCAGCAACTCGACGTGGCATGAACTCAACAAGTCGTTGGAAGTCCCCGGCAGAAATATTAAGCTATACTGCCTCTACAGACGTCCATAATTGCGAAAGTGTTGCCGGTGCAGGAGTTTGTGCATGATCTGACTTCTCGATTATGTCCCATAAATGTTCAATGGGATTCATGTCGGGTGATCTTGGTGGCCAAATCATTCGTTGGAATTGTCCAGATTGTTCGTCAAACCAATCGCGAACAGTTGTGGCCCGGTGACATGGCGCATTGTCAGCCATAAAAATTCCATCGTTGTTTGGGTGCATGAAGTCCATGAATGGCTGCAAGTGGTCTCCAAGTAGCTGAACATAACCCTTTCCAGTCAATGATCGGTTCAGTTGGACCAGAGGACCCAGTCCATTCCATGTAAAAACAGCCCACACCATTATGGAGCCACCACCAGCTTGCACAGTTCCTTATTGACAACTTGGGTCCATGGATTCGTGGGGTCTGCGCCACACTAGAACCCTACCATCAGCTCTTACCAACTGAAATCGGGACTCATCTAACCAAGTCATGGTTTTCCAGTCGTCTAGGGTCCAACCGATATGGTCACGAGCCTAGGAGAGGCGCTGCGGGCAATGTCGTGCTGTTAGTAAAGGCACTCGAGTTGGTCTTCTGCTGGCATAACCCAGTACAGCCAAAGTTTGCCGCACTGTCCTAATGGACACATCCGTCGTACGTCCCACATTGATTCCTGCGGTTATTTCACACAGTGTTGCTTGTCTGTTAACACTGACCATTCTGCGCACAGTTGTTGATCTCGGTCATTAAGTGCTGGCGGTCGGCCACTGTGTTGTCCATGGTGGGAGGTTATGCCTGAAATTGGGTATTCTCGGCACACTCTTGACTCTGTGGATCTCAGAATGTTGAATTCCCTAACCATTTCAGAAATGGAATGTCCCATGTGTCTAGCTTCAACTACCATTCCGCGTTCAAAGTCTATTAATTCCCTTTGTGCAGCCATAATCACGTCAGAAACCTTTTCACATGTATCACTTGACTACAAATGAAAGCCCAACCAATGCACTGCCCATTTATACATTTTGTACACGATACTACTGACATCTGTATATTTGCATATTGCTATCCCATGACTTTTGTCACCTCTGTGTATGAATTATACCATTTGTAAAGGGAGATAGCCTGTGAAGTGGCAGATATTAAAGACAAGTAGGCAAGTTTCAAATAAAGGTCTCTATTTTGTGGCATTGTTTTCACATAGATTCATGGGATAAAAACTGTGTGATATGCAACATAAAATTTTCAAAGTTTAAGGTACATTAATTTTTATTTGATGGGACTCACATTTTATAATATCTATATAGTTATAGAAAGTCAAATGCTTAGTAACAAGAATTGAGAATACACTCGAATACATTCCTGGAATCAGGATTAGAATGAGAATTTGTGAAACACAGGAATTGACTCATCATTCTAATTATAAATATTTTTCATTTAAAAAAAAAATTATTTTATTGCTACATACACAAAATATGCCTTATTTAATCTATTTTTAAATGTGCTTAAAATCTTAAATTAGAATTGAGAAAAAATTAGTACTTTGACAGAATCTGGTTTGTAATCTGAATCAATAAGTTAATTTACCTGTCACTAAATACAAGTGTATTGCAGCCTGGCACTCCTACACAAACCATTTTGTTAAAAAAATTGCCACTCCAGTTCCAAACAGGCAGAAAAATTAAGTGGTTTTAAAGCATAACAGTATAGTTTACACTATTGTCAGAAATATATAAAACTTGAATATGAAGACTTTTGATGTATAAAAATTTGAGGAGAATATTCCTGGCTTTCAGATTTCATACTCTAATTTAAAGAAAATCCCAACAATTTGATTGGCAATAACAGTGGCCATCTTTAGAGTAGCATTTACCTGCTGAGTTTATGTGGGGTTTTCCTTCCTTTTATTCTGAGCTTGAAAGGTGGTGCTTCCTGTTTATCTGATGTTGGCAATTCACTAGTTGCTAAGGGTTGTAGCTGTTGGCCAATCTGATGCTGTTTCCCTCCAGATAAGCTGGGCTGTCTGACCAGGCAAGGGTGATCTGTTTTGTGTCCATTATTCTGTGTGATTCTGAGAAAGTTTTGAAAACACAATTTGCCCATCTTCCATTTTTGGTTAAACATGTTTGGTTATCAGTGCTTCCAAATATATATTTTCCTGTAATGTTAAATACTTGCAATGATATTAATTGTGTTTAATTCCATTCCATGGTTTTTTTTTCTATTCAGGAAGCACTACATTCCTAGTCCAGGGTATATAAAGACAAAAAGCCCACAGAGCCTCTAAGTGCCTGTTTCTGCTTCCTTAAAGGTGGCAACACAAATTTTTCTTGAAATGACAGGATTTTCTGTGACTTTCGTGCAACTGAAACTCAAAACCCAAGAATGTTCATTTAATAGCCACAAATATCTGCAAACTCTATTAAAAATTTGTGTAACTTACGTTTACTATAATTTTTTATTTCTTTGTGGAAAAAGCATGGATATTAAATAGTCTAAAATGATATGGTATCAACTTGTGTATCTTTTGATGACTAGAATATGTTTTCTGAATTATGGCTTCCGTAAACTTCATTAAATTTCCAAAACACACATTCAGTTCCCACATGAGATGTTTATGTAGTAAGAACTGCCAGCTGAACTACACATGAGAGTTAGTTGTGTGTAGCAAGATTTTAAACTTATGCTAAATTTAACGTGTGCCAGATGTGGTGCAGTGCACTACCTGTATTGGGAATACAATGATATATTGGAAACATTTCTGTGAAAAGTTGCTTTAATTACGTGCAGCTACAGTGTAGTTTGTAATTGTATGCACATTAATTCATACTTGCCTCTCTTTTGGGTGTGTATCAAATGTGCTCCTATTGTTTTCATGCTATATTCTTGAGTGAAATTAGTGTTGTCCACTTGGAGCATTTTACTTTCTTGTGTTTATATATGAATTCCTAGAAAACAATAGGGTTTAAGGTAATACACAGAATTACTTTTTTTATTTAAGTGAAACATGCTTGTTGACAATTTGCCATTGAAAAACAAAAAGTGCTTCCACATGAAAAACCTTTTTATATTACTGTGGTTAATAATTTTGTAATGACAAAGACTTTGAAGAGCTTGCTGATCTTAATTTAATTACACATTGCCCATATTGCAATAAACTTGTGTTTCATCTCTGCCTTCTCTCAGGAATCACTTCATACTCTAGATAATATGTTTTCATCAATCCAGAAATGCTGTTTTTTTGAATAAGTGTAATAGAGCTCTTTTTCAGTGCATCCAAGGAACAATGTTAATATTTCATTCAGTCATTAGTTTATACTTGAATAGAAAGTGTAATGAGCTTAACTCCCCTCCTGNAACAAAAAGTGCTTCCACATGAAAAACCTTTTTATATTACTGTGGTTAATAATTTTGTAATGACAAAGACTTTGAAGAGCTTGCTGATCTTAATTTAATTACACATTGCCCATATTGCAATAAACTTGTGTTTCATCTCTGCCTTCTCTCAGGAATCACTTCATACTCTAGATAATATGTTTTCATCAATCCAGAAATGCTGTTTTTTTGAATAAGTGTAATAGAGCTCTTTTTCAGTGCATCCAAGGAACAATGTTAATATTTCATTCAGTCATTAGTTTATACTTGAATAGAAAGTGTAATGAGCTTAACTCCCCTCCTGTTTGTTTACATTACTTTTTACTATCCANTAGTTTACATTACTTTTTACTATTTATTTCACACTTACATAATTCTTACTACACAATCCTTCTACTACCATTCTCTATAACTCATCCACTTGTCCCTCTGTTACCAACTTTTACGCACCTAACTTCCCAATGTGCAACACATCTTCCTCTCTTTGACATTTTCTGCCCTTTTTGAATCAGTTACATGATTGTATTGTAAGACACCGTAAAATACATTTATGACTAACTTCCCTACATGCAACACAGGAAGTTTTGTTCAAAATGATTTATCCATTCTCCTAGAATTATGATATGTTTTTAAAGCTGTAAGTTGCTGTTGGGGGTTAAATAATAGTAGTACACATATTTTAAAAATTAAAATTTTTGTGTCTACTCTTAGGGCTACAAGTTTAATAAATTGGTTAGAAGGTTTTTAAGTGTGTTAGGGACTCAGATGAGCATACAGATGTATACTAAGAGTTCAATCTTACCTTTGAAGAAATGTAAGATACAAAAAGGAAAAGCTAGGAATGCTTTGAAGGATGTTTCTGTAGAGACAGATATAATAATTATTGAAGTAAAATGCCTTAAATACTAAAAGCACTTTATTATAAACGATTGGACAAGCACTGTCCCTTACGAACAACACAACACAACTAAACAAGATAGCATAGAAGATAATGTGACAAAGAAGAAACCATAGAGATAGAAGAACTGACAAGTGGCGCTATCATAAGGAATTTTACTTAACACTTGAAACTAGATACTTTAACACTTTCCCTTGTTAAATAACAATTCACAAAAAAAATACAACTCTATATAAGTCCCATCTTGTCACACAACATCCGCAAACGAGGGGCGGCTAGTGGCTTGGTCATGATATCTGCAACTTGATGCTCTGAAGTAACTTTATCGACAGCCAGTCTACCTTCTGCTACATGCTCTCGAATGAAGAAGTGCTTTCTTCGGATATGCTTGGTTCTACGATGATTTTCTGGATTTTCTGCAAGTCTGACAGCTGCAGCATTGTCTATCTGTAGAACTGGAACTTCTTTTAACTTACTCATTTGGCTCAATAGACGACTAAGCCAAATTATTTCTTTTGAGGCTTCACTAGCGGCGACAACTTCTGCTTCTGTGGTAGAATCGGTAACTGATCCCTGACGTTGACTTAGCCATGAAACAGCAGCGCCTGCATAAGTTATTAAAACACCTGTTGTTGATCTGCCTGTTTTGAGGCATCCGCCAAAATCTGCATCAGAAAAACAGCCAAGAATCCCTTTCTCTGCATTGTGCTGATATAGAAGGCCATAATTAAGGGTGCCTGCTATATATCTGAAAACTCTTTTAAGTCTGGTAATATCTTCAGCAGTAGGATTTTCAAGAGATCTGGATAAAAATCCGACTGAATAGGCTAAATCAGGTCTAGAGCCTAACATCAGATACATTAGTGAGCCTACTGCTTGGCGATATGGAAACTGATGTGCTCTTTCTGTTGCTTTCCCTGAAATCAAACTCTCTTGACTCTGAAGCATTGGTGAAGAAACTGATTTACAACCGACAAAATTGAAACGTTCAAGTATTTTCTGTGCATAGAACTTTTGACACACTCTTATATCACAATTTGACTGTCTCTCAATTTGTAGTCCTAAAAAATAAGACGCTTCTTCAGATGTAATTTTAAACTCAGCCTGAAGCTGATCTAAAAACTTCTCTAATTCTACTCTACTGGTAGAAGCTATGATGCCATCATCTACATAAAGAATGAGAATTATCTTGACACTACCTTCATCTCGAATGAACATACAAGGCTCCTCATCACTAGCCTTGAATTTGAGTGATGTCAGAAACTTGCCAATACGCTTGTTCCAGCACCTTGGCGACTGCTTAAGTCCATATAAACTCTTCTTGAGCTTCCAAACCCTACCCGTGCCGTCATCAAATCCCTCTGGCTGCTGCAAGTAAATATCTTCTTCCAGCTCTCCATAAAGAAAAGCTGTAGATACATCGAACTGAACTAAGTGCATCTTCTCTGTCACAACAACACCAAGCATCAAACGAATAGTTTGCAACTTTGCTACTGGACTAAATGTTTTAGAGTAGTCTATGCCCTTACGTTGATCGTAGCCTTTAGCAACTATTCTTGATTTTCTCTTCTCGATGGTGCCGTCAGGTTTCATTTTGACTCTATATACCCATTTGCATGGAAGGGCTCTAGCTCCCTTAGGTAGGTACTCTAGATCATACGTATCATTCTCAAGTAGAGAGGATATCTCACTGTTCATTGACTTAAGCCATTCTTGACCATACTTGCCACCTACAGCTTCTTGAAAACTTTGTGGATCCTCTTCAGCTATCATGATCATTACAAAATCATCATAATATGTTGACGCTTTGATTGTGTTTCTATCACGCAGTTTTCGGGTATCTGCTCTTTCAGTGTGCTCTAATCCAGACTCTGGCCTAGATTTGGAACTGGACTCTTCACCACTTGAATCTTCTTTATCTTTGGTTGAAATTTCTCGCTGAACAAGTTCCTCTTCAACCAATTGTTCTTTTGATGGAGTGCTCAGGAAAGGTACTTTTACTTTCTCAGCACAGTCACGAAGTATTTCTTGAAAACGAACATCTCTGGATAACACGACTCGCCTATCTTCTGAAATATAGACTCGGTAGCGCTCTTCACCATCGTAGCCTACTAGGTAACCTTTTTGAGCTTTCTTATCCATCTTACGCCTCTTCTGCACAGGAACATGAAAGTAACAGTTTGAACCAATAATACGAAGATGTCTGATTCTTGGTTTTTTACCAAACCAAAGCTCGTAAGGACTTACTCCATTTACTGACGACTTCCCCGTTCTGTTTAGTATGTAGACCGCTGTTGTAACAAGCTCAGCCCAAATTGCTTGTGGAAACTGAACATCAGAATTCGAGTACATAAAAGTTCTTGCCATTTCAACTATTGTTCTGTTCTCTCGTTCACTGCTACCATTTTGCTGTGGAGTATAAGGGGCTGTCAACCGCTGTGTAACTCCCCTACTTAGCAAAATCTCTTGAACGTCTGCATTGTCGAACTCACCACCATTGTCGCTTAGAAGCTCTTTGATGTTANCCCTACTTAGCAAAATCTCTCGAACGTCTGCATTGTCGAACTCACCACCATTGTCGCTTAGAAGCTCTTTGATGTTGTGACCTTGTTTCTCAGCATGAGCGAGCATTTGTTCTAAAACAATTTTGACATCTGACTTCTCTTTGATGACAAAACCATACCGAAATTTAGTGTAGCTATCTTTAAATACAACTAAATAACGTTTCTTCTGAAATGACTCAGCAAAAGGTCCGCAAACATCAGTTGACATAAGCTCTCCTGGTTTCAAAGCCTTTCTTCTAGTACCAAAAGGCAGTCGATGAGACTTGCCATAAATGCAAGGTTCACAAATTTTTTATCTAGCTTGACTTTAATATCTAGCTCGTGTTCAAGCTTTTCTTTTATGTGACGTTTATCTTGGTGGCCCCATCTCTCATTATACAACTGCAGTGGGTCACTTGATTCTACAATGTTGATACTACTGCTACTCGGGCTAACAGTCTTAATCTCTGCCTTATATAATGTTCCATTCTTCTCTCGAGTGCCCACCAGCACTGGAGCACCATTTACTGAAAGCGAACAGGAGGTAACTGTTGACTGGAACTTGCTATTTGGATTTTTATCATGTGCAGATAATGGAGAGAATAAATTTCTAGCAATCCTAGGAACTAACCAAACGTCCTTTAACTGCAAACGTTGGCTCCTGCCATTAACTATGGAATTGATCTCAATAACACCGCTACCAACAGCATTTAGTTTTTCATCTCCAGCTGCCTTAATACTGCACGAGTTCTCAAACTCATTAAAAGAACTAAACCAATCTAAACGACTTGTAACGTGTTTAGTAGCTCCATTATCCACCCACCAATCCTCTGCATTAGGCTCAGCAGCTAAGATTTCATTGTGAATAGACACAAGAGCAATCGTATTTGTAGAAGCTCTAGAATCTGCGATATTACTCTGTGAATTACTACTAACAGCATTAGGGCGTGGACGACCATCTGCAATCCACTTTCTACACTGACGAACCCAGTGACCAGGCTGGCGACAATAATTACAATTACCTGGCTTCCACTTTTGAGCAGTGTAATTTGGCTTATGTTTATTAGTTGACTATTACAACTCTGTTTCTGTCTATCGGACCTAGCCACTAAAGCTAGGTTTATTACTCTCACTACTTGTAAAGGGTTTCATATTTCGTTCAAAAACACAGAGCTGCATATTCAATTCATCAAATGAACGAACTTCATCTTTGGTAAGCAGCATCCAACTAGATTTAAAACTTTAGAAAAACATGGTAAAATATGCAAAATTTTACATACCAAAAGCAGATCTGGGAGAGTTTTTTCGTTTATTTCTTTTAAACCATTATTTAGTTCATTCCACAGACTCCTCAGCTTGGCTACATGAGTGGAAACGTCATCACCTGATGTCCAATTAAAAGAAAAGAAATCTGCACATACTTTGAAGAGTTGGTCTTTTGATGTTGCCTCAAACTGCTGCTTCAACGCCTCCCAAGCTTCACTGGCAGTATCTTTGTCCATTATCTTCTGATAGACTGCATCAGAAACCGTACTAATGATCATTGACTTAGCGTAGCTATTCGCTTTTCTATACAAATCACAAGCTTCTTTGTGATCTTTCACTTCCTGTTTCGTTGCGTCACCTTTTAACGGATCTGGTTTCTTCAACTTCTGATCGATACAATCTAATGCACCTTCATGGTAATCCAGTAAATCACGAATCTTTCGCTTCCAAACTGGCCAATCTGCTTCACTGGTCAGTGGTTTAATGTGCTTAGCAAACTCCATCGTCGCTATGGATTTAGCAACACTTCGCACTAAACGAACGAACTTTAATAATTCACTGAATAACAAATCATCTAAATAAAGCGACTGGTCCCATAACCTATTGAAGTAAAATGCCTTAAATACTAAAAGCACTTTATTATAAACGATCGGACAAGCACTGTCCCGGACGAACAACACAACACAACTAAACAAGATAGCATAGAAGATAATGTGACAAAGAAGAAACCATAGAGATAGAAGAACTGACAAGTGGCGCTATCATAAGGAATTTTACTTAACACTTGAAACTAGATACTTTAACAATAATTGCCTACTTAAATGTCTGGTGTCAATAAGTAATATTAAAAGAGTTACTTTGGTAGTCACAGTATTGCATTTTCATGGTCCCAGTGTGGAACAATACTATGGTACATGAACCACTATTTAGCACTTGTTTACACTTGTAAATCTTAGTATATATTGACCTAAGTCTGTCCCTTGAATGTCTTAGCAGTTGGGCAAACATACAAAACAGAAATAAATAAAAATATGTAATTGTAAACATATTTCACAAGGTTTGCCAAAATCAGTTTGGTTCCAAACAATATTATTATTTATTGTGTTCTTTGTCAGAAAATTAATGATTTGCAATTTTTGTTTACAGATCAGCAACGGTTCACGCTTGATGGTTGTCGAATTCTTCCCTCTTCAAGTAGATGATATTGTAGAAATACCATCATTTGGTGTGGTTGGTTTTGACACAGAAACTGTACTCGAAGGTGTTGTGTCCGATGACGCTTGTCAAAGCAACCCGTGCCTTCACAATGGAACATGCTATGTCACCTGGAATGACTTTGGGTAAACAATCCTTAATAAATTTTTTGCAAGTACCTTTTGTGTGAATGTAATACATATTTTAAAAAGTTAGAAAATGAAATTGAAAATTAAATATTTTATTATTATGATTACAGTACTTGTTTTNCAATACATATTTTAAAAAGTTAGAAAATGAAATTGAAAATTAAATATTTTATTATTATGATTACAGTACTTGTTTTTTGACACTTTGACCAACTGCATATGCACAACTGCTGTGTTTGTTTGCATGAATTTATTCAAAATACTTTAATGAAAGTGGTGGTTGTATTTGTAACTACCTAATAACTCTGTTCAAATAAAATTTTCAAAAAAGCTTGAGTTACCTGCTCTCAGGTTCTGGGTTTGAGTTCAAAATGCATTGGAAATGTTGAATTTCATAATTTTTGGAAATGTTAACAGTCACANCTCAGGTTCTGGGTTTGAGTTCAAAATGCATTGGAAATGTTGAATTTCATAATTTTTGGAAATGTTAACAGTCACACCTGAAGTCTCAATTTTAGAGGAGTGGATCAGCTGGTTTGGGGCTTAACTGGGCTGTATTTCCTTTCTATAAACAGTTTATACACCTACACACAGAAATCTTAGCAACATCTGTTTTTGTGCGACAATGTTATATGTGCCCTTGCGAACTGCACTCAGGTTCTGCAGTCCTAATATGTATATATAACTTGGCGAAGGGGAAAGGGAGTTGTTGAAAGTTGTGGTAGAAGAAAAACGTTTCAGGGATGATTGTCAGTTAATGCGTTCAGTACAAGTCCACTTAGTTTGGAAATGCAATAACTTTTTGTCTGGTATTAAAAATAATAATTTCAACGGAGCATTTAATTTAATACCAAGTCCAACTTCTGCCTTCTGTTGCTCGATAACGTCTAACTGCCTTCATCTCTGGCATGCGGTTAGAAGGGAAAGTTCTAAATATAAACAGAGTGAGGGGGCAACCTGGTTTGGTTTTCAGTTTCACTTTTGCTTATTACCAACATGGTTGGGGGAGGGGAGCGAAGAGGCAGTATGCAGTACTGTAATGTGAGGGAGGAAATTCTAGACTAAGAAAAGTAACAACAGAATATCATTGTCATGGTGTGTTTACCCGACATCTATGTGGATGATTTGAATTATTATACGCATGCACATGCACACGCACCTTTTACAGCCCATGGATTCTACTGTATGCTGAAAGAACGTTTTTCAGTCCAGCCATTGTTCTACAATTCGCACATTTATTGCAAAACGAAAAATGCTGTAGGCACTTAATAACGTTTGACTGGGAGAGAAAGAGAGAGAAAACAAGGAAGATGGAGTGATAGAGGATACAAGGAACGCACATCAATCCATGGTTTACATGCTAAGAGACAGTACATGGAGCTAATCATTTACATTTACTTAATTTTGTAGGCTTATTATTTAATCAAAAAATTGAAAATAGCTATTTACTGAAACTAGGGGTATGCGAATAGTGAATTTTGATGTTTAAATATTTTCCAATAGAATAGTAAATTTTCTTATAACATGCGAATAGTTTCGAAGTCGAATAGCTACCAGTAAGCATTTCATTTTAGTTATATGTATGCTCCCAAAGTTACCGTTAATAATTAATGATAATGCACTCTGTGTATGTGTATATACATGCGTGCGTGCTGTGTCGGAGGCTTTTAAAATTAAAATTAAACTATGTAGGTTAATAGAACGTACTACACTTTATTCGCAAGACAGGGTAGTGTAATTTAATATTAAAAGGTCCGGGTGTGTTGTCCCTAATTTTTTGCTATAAGCCTTCAAACGTCAGACTTTGTTCAAACCGGTGCACTCCAAAGTCAAATTTTTAGAGACTTATAAAATAAAAGCTAAACTACATAGATTAATAGAATCTACCACACTATATTTGCATGACAAAGTTGTATAAAGGAATATTAAAAGTTCTAGGGGATTCGTCTCCAATTATTTGCTATAAGCCTACAAACATCGGACTTTGTTCACATGGGTGCTCCAAAGTCTCATATTGAAAGGCTTATAAAATATAAAATATAAATTATGCTTGATGGGTTAATGAGGCCTACCACATTTTATTCACAAGCCAGATTAGTGTATAGATATATTTAAATATCTGGGAGACTTGTCCCCAATTTTTGGCTGTAAGCCTTCAAACATTGGAATTTGTTCTCATGGGTTCTCCAAAGTTGCATGTTCAGAGTCATATAAAATAAAAACTAAGCTGGGTAGGTTAATAGGACCTATCACTCTTTATTCTCAAGACAGCGTAAAGTTACATAACTAAATATTTTCATACACCTTTCATGGTTGATTTTTTTAATAGTTAAAGGTTTTACATTAATCATGTTTTTTATAATTAGCTCTTTTAACAACAAAATTCAACTATAAAATCAGCAGGAGACTGATGAAATCAATGAAGATATTAGGAATATCAGTGGTTCTGAATTTTTTATATTTTTTTTTTGTGTCTTTGAAAAATTTGAGATTATTATTTATTGTGTTCTCCTCTGCATAATGTGAAGCCGGTGAAAAGTAATGTGAAAATTCATTAATTTAAATTTTAACTCAGGATTATTAATTCATACTGGAATTTTTTCAAAGGTAGGCCTAGATATATATTTCTTGAAATGAGTTAATGTTGTGAATATTGTCTTGTGTTACCTAGGAAGGATACCAAAAGTTGTAACAAAATAAATATTTCCGATTTCGATGAATTTTCGGGTGTTAAATGAATGTTCATTTAGTGCACCAGCAAAGAAAATTTTTGTCTGTACATTATCTTGTTTGTTTTCATAATTTTATAACTGAAATAATTACATAAAACTAAACTTTAAATGTAGGCAAGACCCCCAGTGGTAAATATTCCATATCACAAATTTTTTTGGTTTTATTTTGCAATAAATTTGTTACAATGAATAACTTGCTAAAATGTTATGAAATTCGTTAATTTTTCGTTAAGGCTGAGCTCTAATGACATTATTTTTAATTTTCGTTTCGGTTTCACGAAAGTTCATAACATGTGACTAATCTTTGTTGTGTGACAAAAAAAAAACTCACATTTTCACAACCTTTATATATATACATAGACGCATGACGTTTATTTGACATAGATATATACAGATGAGGCGAAGTTATGTATATATCTATGTCAGATAAACGTCACGCGTCTATGTATGTATATAAAAGGTTGTGTAAATGTCACCCCGAAAAGACTTACTACAAGAGCCTACATGTACGCCACTAGTTGTGGGGGCACCCACAAACATGTATGTCAGCCAAGATCATTCACCCTTGTATCAGACGTCACGCACCCCCCCTCACGTGTGATTGAGGCTAGCCAAGTAGCTGAGTTAAGTGCCTATGCTCGCGCAACCATGGCAACCCAGCATTACACAGAGGAGCATAGTTCGGCCATGGGCCGAGGGATTGCGCTAGAGAGCA
>NQII01000026.1:1573723-1596691 GCA_002778355.1 Clitarchus hookeri | reverse complement strand
GGTAGTAAGCAGTCAGTTACTACCCTTTGCCGAGAACGGGCGCGAGTGGTGAGCTTCACCGAAAAGCGCCACGTCAAGAGGAAGCCAGCTGCTTGCAACAAGCCAACCACAGAGGGCCTTTAACAGGGCCATCCAGCTTGCCAGATCTCATCAACTGCCGGAACGTATCTGGGCCATCCGACTCACCAGACCTCAACTGCCGGAACAACTACCATGCAACATGTGCAGATAAGTAACCCCTTCGTCACTCAGGGACCTATCCTGTCACCTACTGCCCCCACAGCGCCGGAAACGTAGCCAGAACAGTGTAACCAGCCCTTCAGGCCTGAACTCGCAGGGCGTTAAAGTATGAGTAAATTCTCGGCCCAAGGTGCCGGCAAAGTATGCATAAAGTCCCGCAACAGTGCCGGGAATGTGTAAATGAATTCCCGTTAAATAAACCGGTTCAAAACTAAGAAGTCGTGATGAAGTCATTGTATGATATACCCTTAACCTTCAAGGCACCTAAGGTCTGTGCAACTGAACATTAACCGTAGACCCTACGAACCATTCTGTACACCACAGATGGGGAGTAGCGTCAAGCTCTTCAAGACCTGCACCAGCAACACTCGAAGAAGTCTTTGAACCCGTTGTATAGGCTGCACTTCTGATAGTTTCCCTAAAAGTCCCTTCTGGACAAATGCATTGAGATAGTTAAGGTCAGTTGTTATTATAGCTACCTAGGCCCATCTGCTCTTGTTCAGGTTATACCCAGGTCCTTTTCACATAGTTTACTTAGTTTCCTTCCTTTTAGTTCCTGATTAGTTAGGAGGTAGTATGGGCCACATTGTCTATTCCTCATAAACACATTTTCTCTCAAACCTCTGTGACTGTGAAATTATCATCTGTAGACGTCAGTCCACGAGGGTAAAGCAGGATACTGCGTCTTTGACAAACCAATTACCGAACCTAGAGTGAGACTGCGGGCTTCCTTAACCGGACGCACTTACGCCGTTAAACATACCTAGTCAATGACCCCCATACTGTGCACCTGGTGCACAGTAAGGCAGAGCCACAACCACTAGCAACACAATCCAAGGACTGTCAGTCAGCTATTCCAGCCGATTCACTCCATCCACCGTGCTAAACTGACGCCGGAAGGAGTGATAGACGGGTTCTGGAGGACTACGTACCTTTGGACATACACCCAACATTGTTGCCGGACTTCCAGGGTAAACCCACCTCTCCAACCACCACGCTGAGTTTTCGCAGATTGGAGTATTTGGGCACGACTCTGGTCGGCTCGGCCCCAGCTTGGTTCTACACTTTACTAGGGAACATCGTTGCCTGCTCTCCTATCAGGAGGCCAATATTTGTACCTATCTGTATGCCGTACACTCAAAGGAGTGGTACAGAGTGGCAGAAAAGGAAGGCTGCTGTGGCCTCCAAAGCCAACGGGAGCTGTAACCCAGCCCCAACTGCACTTTGCAGCATAACCCCCTGGGAACGAGCTCAAGCCACCCGCCAGCTGGAGAGGCTTCACCTCCCAGCTCCCTCCCACTCATTTCAGCCCCCCGATTTAGGCCGCCGGCCGACTTCACCTGATGTTGTCACCGACTTCTGTCAGAAACGTCCCGTACCACTAGAGATTGCGAATCTTTGGTCCCAGCGTCACCGGATCTGCAGCCCTCCCCAGCCTCAACGCAGCACCGCCAACCCCAGCACCACCGTCGCCCCAGGGCAGGGCACTTGTTCCAGTCAACTCCAGCAGCAGCAGCAGCTGGGTCAGCAGCCACCCCGGTCCACCTCCAGCACAGTTAAACCAGTGGCTGTGTGCCATCTTATATGCAGGACCGCTAAGCCCACGTTTGACTTCTTACCATGCTATCAAGCCATGCGCCCTGTATTATATACCAGCTGGGGCCTGGTCAGTCATTAATGTCAACCAGTTGAGTCACCCGTGTCTCTGACCGACACATCAAAACCTTGCCCAAGCGTGACGTCTGTATCAGCCACCCTTACATCACGCTTATATATATATATACATACACGCACACACTCTCCCTCACTCTCTCTTTCTCACTCACTCACTCACTCACTCACTCACTCACTCACTCTTGCTGTGAAACCCCTATGTTACATTACAGCTGTAAAAACGGACATTGGAAAAAAAAATGTGTAAAATACAGGGAAGTGTAAAATCCCAGTGTCTGTTTTTACAGTGTGTGTGTGCGTGCATGCATGCATGCGAACTATTTTTTTGTGTGAAGTGTGAAGATATGAGAGAGACATTATGACAATACTATGATAATGTACATGCATTATCACCATATGGAAGAATATGTACATTTTGTTCATCAGAAAATATCAAAAAGTTCTTTGCATTACAAATAAACGTTGCATCGGGAAAGGAAACTATTTCCTTGGTATTGAAGTTTTATTTTCAGTGATAATCTTTGTTTGCGACGTAGGTGAAGCCATAAGTTTAAATAGGCGTTTCTTCTTGGTTTAATTGGTAGTAGATTCTGCAAATGCTATGGTTTGGTATGTGCAGTTGCAGTGCCATTTTCTAACGTAATGCAAACTGTTTGCACATGTTTGCAATTTCTTGCTACAGCTTTCATGATTGGGTAACAGATTTTGTCTATGATGCGACGCCATGATGGTATTGTTTATGTCCACCGTGTTGCTGTCTCGTGCGCTCATCAATGTACTGAAATTGTATACTTTTGAATGTGTTTGCAGAAATAACACACTATAATTTCCCCAGAATTAAAAAAAAAAATATGTGTTTGTTATAAAGGGCTATGTGGTATGTGAATAAAAGCGATGGTAGTGCACAACCACGGTAACATAACATTTTATTCTACCTTCCTGTTTCTTCGGCTGCAAACAATAAAGAATAAATATGTCCTATTTCTGTAAATGCTACAGTGAAAATAAATGTGTGTGTATAGGTTTTTCTTAGTAATTGTGGTTTTTATTGTATTTCTAAACAAGATATTCTATGACATACCACCGCTGGATTCTAGTGGTCGTTGATTTGCCGCTGCATGAAATGGCAAACATTCATAAAAACTACTAGTTATCATGATCAGTAACAGTCCAGCTCTAATAACTATGGAATAAAGGTTTTAATGAACATGTCCAAATGAGTAGGAATAAAAAGTCAAGCAAATAAATAGAGCTGTACCAATATGCTTGATCACCGATGTGCCGATTCTGTAATGCCAATTCACCTATGTGCTGCCGATGTATGAAAAAGCTTTTTGCTTATATATAAGTTAAATGCTTGTTACTATAATACTCAAACAATGGTATTGGTGATGTGTAGCACAATTGAAAGCAATTTTTGACTTATTTCAGTTTACAGTGTCCAAAAAGTATATACAGTAATACAACAAACCATGTAATTTCAAGTGAAGACAAAAATTTTTAAAAAAATATATGTTGGTCTGTATTTATATAAATACGTACTTATTGTGAACTCAGTAAACAGTAAGCATGTGTATGGTTGTCCACATGTTTTGTTGCTTTTGACAGTCAAATAATAGGCTTGAAACAAAAAATTTTGTATTGTTTTTATATATGCATTGGTTTTGCAATAAACAGGATTAATGACTTGCAAAATATGTACTCTTAAACCTAGTTCTTCCAAAACGCATAGGCTAATTGATGATTTGTGCTTTGGTGCTTTGTCACACATTTGTATTGGTGTAAAATATTTGTTTATGAACAGGAAGATTCAAAATAAACGCATGTCACAAAATTAATTTTTAACATGTAAATGTTACAAATTAACTCGTACGTACAATATAACCTATTTTATGATGATTCTTAAGGAAACACTTTCTATGTTCACTATATAGGGGAAGTACTTTATAATCTTAATAACCTTGTGGTAAAGCATTTTATAACTGAAAAATGTAATAAAAAAATGTTTAATATAAACTTAGTCAATCTGAAATACATTGTAACCTATATGGATAGTTTTTCAAGGGAACGCAATGAAAAACTTATGCATGTTGACAAACAATGCATGCAGACTTGATTTTCATCCAGACTTCAACATCTGGTTTGCTGGTGTGGGTGGGTGCAAAATGCCACAGGAAATAGGACCATAAAGACGAAATAGCCATGTTAAGATTAGAATGGCAAAGAAACAAGAATTTTTCAAGGTGTTTGTGTGTGCTTGTACGAGAAAAGTCACGTGCCCAATATGCAGGCAGCTGTTTCCATTGCCAGTCCCTTCGACTCAAATCATGGGTTGCTGGGTCTTCAATCTCCAGAATATGGACTAGGTGGATTGGCTTGACACACCACCACACAACAGTTTCCATCCACAGCCTGCTGTTTAACATGCACCCCAACTGTGATGTCAGGTATGACATATGAGAGACAAAATGGAATGGCCACTTAACCCCCCCCCCCCTTTTCAACACCCCACTCCCATTCTTTATCTACCTTGTGATGGGCCTAGCTGTGAAAAAGTCCTTTCCTCCCTTTGCTACTTCTGCCCAATGACCCTCGACCCTCCTCGTCAATGTCAAGCTGGTAGATTATCTCAACAGGGTGTAGCTTTGTACAAAAACTACAAACTTTGTTTGAAAAACAGTGGAAGTTGAGCATCTTTTTCACTGAGGTTTTCATTTCCAGATGTGCTTTGTTACAGGGTAAACTTTCTGATGAATAAGGCAATGTTTATGTTTGTCAAATCAGCCAAAAATTATCTGCAATATTTAACAAACATCTGCAGAATCACCGATTCTGTCAACATCTGCAAATTTGGCAGAAGCAGATTCGAATTGGCACAGCTCTACAATTACGCAAAACGGGAATGTTAATTATTCTGAATTTTTGCATAAGATATTCAAAGTTAAAATGTAAATAATTCATGAATTACTATTTGCAACTATTTGTATTTTCGAATATTCACATCCCTAACTGAAGCATTTATTTTGTGTGACTGTTGTGCTAAAGTAAGCCTTATTATGAAAAAATTAAGATATTAAGGTCTAAAATATTCATACAACCCTTATGCAAGGGTTATCATTTTGCGGATAAATACTTTAATGTTTTTAAAAGTTTCATTACCTTGTGACACCCTTTCAAATAAAAGCTTTGTTTATGTGCTGTCATTAGTGTTCTGTTATTGTGTGATAACGCGGCTGCCTAGAACGTGACAGGCCAGGTGAAAGGTTATAGTTTTATGTGTTAAATTATTTTAGAAGTTTCTGACACCTGTCACAATAATTGTTGGGACTGCTGCACATATGTATACACCTAGTATGATTGGTGACATTTAAAAATTTGAATCTCCTGCCTTCAACTGGTTGCTGGTGATGGCACCACTGAAGAAGGCCTCGTGGGAGTTCATCATGTTTTAGTCAGTTACGCTCAAAATGCCGCCGAGGTGAGCATTGTTTATCATGTGTAGTGTTTAACTTGTGTTTTTAAATATTACAGTCCATAAAACCTAAACATTGGCCCTTTCGGGCCAGATAGATGCCGGTTTTATCAACTTTTTTTTTTTACAGCGTAAACATAGCTTTGTCTCACATTATATGCTGGCGTTAGTGAACTCTTTTGTGCTCTCGACGCGTGGTCATAACAGTGATTTGGAAGCATGTGTGTGCTCGACGATGGAAGTTTTGAAGTTTTGATACCTGCCAAATGCTGAAGTTTGGAAGTAGGTATTGATTCTGCTCTGCGGCGTGAGGCGCCAGCACTNTACCATGCTATCAAGCCATGCGCCCTGTATTATATACCAGCTGGGGCCTGGTCAGTCATTAATGTCAACCAGTTGAATCACCCGTGTCTCTGACCGACACATCAAAACCTTGCCCGAGCGTGACGTCTGTGTCAGCCACCCTTACGTCACGCTTATATATATATACATACGCACACACACACTCCCTCACACTCTCTTTCTCACTCACTGACTGACTCACTCACTCACTCACTCACTCACTCACTCACTCACTCACTCTTGCTGTGAAACCCCTATGTTACATTACAGCTGTAAAAACGGACATTGGAAAAAAAAAAATGTGTAAAATGCAGGGAAGTGTAAAATCCCAATGTCTGTTTTACAGTGTGTGTGCGTGCATGCATGCATGCATGCATGCATGTGTGTGTGAACTATTTTTTTGTGTGAAGTGTGAAGATATGAAAGAGACATTATGACAATACTATGATAATGTGCATGCATTATCACCATATGGAAGAATATTTACATTTGGTTCATCAAAAAATATCATAAAGTTCTTTGCATTACAAATAAACGTTGCATCGGGAAAGGAAACTATTTCCTTGGTATTGAAGTTTTATTTTCAGTGATAATCTTTGTTTGCGACGTAGGTGAAGCCATAAGTTTAAATAGGCGTTTCTTGTTGGTTGAATTGGTAGTAGATTCTGCAAATGCTATGGTTTGGTATGTGCAGTGGCAGTGCCATTTTCTAACGTAATGCAAACTGTTTGCACATGTTTGCAATTTCTTGCTACAGCTTTCATGATTCGGTAACAGATTTTGTCTATGATGCGACGCCATGATGGTATTGTTTATGTGCACCGTGTCGCTGTCTCATGCGCTCATCAATGTACTGAAATTGTATACTTTTGAATGTGTTTGCAGAAATAAAACACTATAATTTCCCCAGAATTTAAAAAAAAAGTATGTGTTTGTTATAAAGGGCCATGTGGTACGTGAATAAAAGCGATGGTAGTGCACAACCACGGTAACATAACATTTTATTCTACCTTCCTGTTTCTTCGGCTGCAAACAATAAAGAATAAATATGTCCTATTTCTGTAAATGCTACAGTGAAAATAAATGTGTGTGTATAGGTTTTTCTTAGTAATTGTGGTTTTTATTGTATTTCTAAACAAGATATTCTATGACATACCACCGCTGGATTCTAGTGGTCGTTGATTTGCCGCTGCATGAAATGGCAAACATTCATAAAAACTACTAGTTATCATGATCAGTAACAGTCCAGCTCTAATAACTATGGAATAAAGGTTTTAATGAACATCTTCAAATGAGTAGGAATGAAAAGTCAAGCAAATAAATAGAGCTGTACCAATATGCTTGATCACCGACGTGCCGATTCTTTAATGCCAATTCACCTATGTGCTGCCGATGTATGAAAAAGCTTTTTGCTTATATATAAGTTGAATGCATGTTACTACAATACTCAAACAATGGTATTGGTGATGTGTAGCACAATTGAAAGCAATTTTTGACTTATTTCAGTTTACAGTGTCCAAAAAGTATAAAGAGTAATACCATGTAATTTCAAGTGAAGACAAAAAATTTAAAAAAAATATATGTTGGTCTGTATTTATATAAATACGTATTTATTGTGAACTCAGTAAACAGTAAGCATGTGCATGGTTGTTCACATGTTTTGTTGCTATTGACAGTCAAATAATAGGCTTGAAACAAAAAATTTTGGATTGTTTTTATATATGCATTGGTTTTGCAATAAACAGGATTAATGACTTGCAAAATATGTACTCTTAAACCTAGTTCTTCCAAAACGCATAGGCTAATTAATTGATGATTTGTGCTTGGGTGCTTTGTCACACATTTGTATTGGTGTAAAATATTTCTTTATGAACATGAAGATTCAAAATAAACGCATGTCACAGAATTAATTTTTAACATGTGAATGTTACAAATTAACTTGTACATACAATATAACCTATTTTATGATGATTCTGAAGGAAACACTTTCTATGTTCACTATATAGGGGAAGTACTTTATAATCTTAATAACCTGTGGTAAAGCATTTTATAACTGAAAAACGTAATAAAAAAATGTTTAATATAAACTTAAGTCAAACTGAAATACATTGTAACCTATATGGATAGTTTTTCAAGGGAACGCAATAAAAAACTGATTCATGTTGACAAACAATGCATGCAGACTTGATTTTCATCCAGACTTCAACATCTGGTTTGCTGGTGTGGGTGGGTGCAAAATGCCACAGGAAATAGGAGCATAAAGACGAAATAGCCATGTTAATATTAGAAAGGCAAAGCAACAAGAATTTTTTAAGATGCTTGTGTGTACTTGTACGAGAAAAGTCACGTACCCGATATGCAGGCAGCTGTTTCCATTGCCAGTCCCTTCGACTCAAATCATGGGTTGCTGGGTCTTCAATCTCCAGAATATGGACTAGGTGGATTGGCTTGACACACCACCACACAACAGTTTCCATCCACAGCCTGCTGTTTAACATGCACCCCTACTGTGATGTCAGGTATGACATATGAGAGACAAAATGGAATGGCCACTTAACCGCCCCGCCCCCCCATCTCCCCACTCCCATTCTTTATCTACCTTGTGATGGGCCTGGCTGTGAAACAGTCCTTTCCTCCCTTTGCTACTTCTGCCCAATGACCCTTGACCCTCCTCGTCAATGTCAAGCTGGTAGATTATCTCAGCAAGGTGTAGCTTTGGACAAAAACTACAAACTTTGTTTGAAAAACACTGGTAGTTGAGCATCTTTTTCACTGAGGTTTTGATTTCCAGATGTGCTTTGTTACAGGGTAAACTTTCAATGTTCACAAAGGCCAGACACAAATTATTTATTCTGATGAATAAGGCAATGTTTATGTTTGTCAAATCAGCCAAAAATTATCTGCAATACTTAACATCTGCAGAATCACCGATTCTGTCAACATCTGCAAATTTGGCAGAAGCAGATTCGAATTGGCACAGCTCTACAATTACGCAAAATGGGAATGTTAATTATTCTGAATTTTTGCATAAGATATTCAAAGTTCAAATGTAAATAATTCATGAATTACTATTTGCAACTATTTGAATTTTTGAATATTCACATCCCTAACTGAAACATTTATTTTGTGTGACCGTTGTGCTGAAGTAAGCCTTATGATGAAAAAATTAAGATATTAAGGTCTGAAAATACTCATACAACCCTTATGCAAGGGTTATCATTTTGCGGATAAATACTTTTTATGTTTTTAACAGTTTCATTACCTTGTGGCACCCTTTCAAATAAAAGCTTTGTTTATGTGCTGTCATTAGTGTTCTGTTATTGTGTGATAACGCGGCTGCCTAGAACGTGACAGGCCAGGTGAAAGGTTATAGTTTTATGTGTTAAATTATTTTAGAAGTTTCTGTCACCTGTCACCTGTCACAATAATTGTTGGGACTACTGCACATATGTATACACCTAGTGTGATTGGTGACATTTAAAAATTTGAATCTCCTGCCTTCAACTGGATGCTGGTGATGGCACCACTGAAGAAGGCCTCGTGGGAGTTCATCATGTTTTAGTCAGTTCCGCTCAAAATGCCCCCGAGGTGAGCATTGTTTATCATGTGTAGTTTTTAACTTGTGTTTTTAAATATTACAGTCCATAAAACCCAAACATTGGCCCTTTCGGGCCAGATAAATGCCGGTTTTATCAACTTTTTTTTTTACAGCGTAAACATTGCTTTGTCTCACATTATATGCTGGCGTTAGTGAACTCTTTTGTGCGCTCGACGCGTGGTCATAACAGTGATTTGGAAGCGTGTGTGTGCTCGACGATGGAAGTTTTGAAGTTTCACCTTGGTTGTATATATTTTATGGCAGCTTGTAATGTCATATGCACTTATGAGCTTTAGTCCTAGTTTATCCTATGTGGGATTGTTGTTTATATTGAGGTTAGGTTTAGGCAATGGAGTGTTTTGTGTATTTGGTGCCAAAGAGCAACTGCATTTTTATGTTTTATGTTCAGGGGATGTTTTTAAAATTTTCTTCCCATTTTTTTTTGTGGTCTTACATCATGACAGAGATTAAAGCTGTCTTGTTAAGTCTCCATTTGTCCGAGGGCCTACTCACACCAGCACAAGATCTTGCAAAACGTGTTGTTAGTGATCCCATTCAACAGAATCTGTTTTGTGTTAGTGTACGTGATCTTCCTACCGTCAAATCAAACTTCGAAGCTGATTATCTGATGGTTGGAGTTCCTGGTGAAGGCATAGCCGACTATGATGCAGGGGCGCATGCAGCTCGCCTCAGGACTTTGACAACAGGTATTACGTCATCATAGCCCTCCTGAAGTCACTAGATCAGAAACCACCAGGCAGTTCATCCACCGCTTCTTCCAACTATAAGTCACATGTTCCACTTCCAAATTTAGAGTTTCCAAAATTTGCTGGAGAACCCAAGCAGTGGGTAAATATCTCAAACATGTTCTCCACACTCATTTTCTACCATNTGGGTAAATTTCTCAAACATGTTCTCCATACTCATTTTCGACCAGCCCGATTTAACAGCAGTTGAAATCCTTTGATATCTGAAGTCTTCTCTTCAAGCGGAACCCCTTAGTATGATTCAGGCCTACCAATAGCTGATGTAAACTTTGAAATTGCATGGAAGATGCTTATTGATTAGTTTGAAAGCAAAAGGTTGATTGTTTCTCTCCATGTAGAGTCTTTGTTGGATGCTCCCTTATTTTCAAGTGACTCTCCCACATAATTGTGAAAGTTGTTGGACTATAATCACTGAAAATGTAGCAGCACTTGAGGCCGTTGAGATACCTGTATGTTAATGAGATTTGATACTGTTGCCCTAACCCTTTGCAAGAAGATAGATGTACCTCTCCAAACACTGTGGGAAATGACCTTGAACAGCAGCTCTCTGCCTACTTTGCCAGAGTTCGTCAGTTTCCTGCAGAAATATTGCCGGGCCCAGGAAGCTGTTTCATCATCTTGCAATGGTATCTCTCCCATTCAGTCATCAAAATCAAAGTTGGCTTTGTATGCAGTTGATGGCAAGTCAATGAGTAGCACACATCAACCATTATCAGAAGTATTTATGTCCAGCTCTTCTGCACCAAGTTGTCAGATTGGTGGCTGTGAACACAGGCTGTATCAGTGCCCACAATTTTTAACCTTAGCCCCCAAGGAGCGCTATCAGGTCGTCAAGTCATGTCGTCTGTGCTTCAATTGTTTGCAGTCATCCCACCAATGAAAGACTTGTTCCTCAAAATCAAGTTTGTGGTGCCAGACATCACACCGTAATTCATTTTCCTTAAGACCCACCTTCACTACAGAGTGATGATGTGTTGTCTGCATCACTTGCACCACAGCAAGGGTCTCATTCAATGGTATCTCTCCTGGAATGTGTTGCAGGCAATCCTTCTGATCAACATCCAAAATGCTGAGTGAGGCTCTTGGACTGTCCGAGCCCTCTTGAACTCGGCCACTCAGACCAGTTTCATCAACGAGGAATGTGCTCAGCATCTTGGACTGACTCGACGTAAAACTTCAATGCCGGTGTATGGACTCTCACAGACACCTGTTCAAGTAGCTAAAGGTGTTGTAGAGTGCATAATCACACCAGTTAGTGCAGAAAACCCTCGACTGGCTTCAACAGCATTTGTGCTGCCTAAGATTATACATTTCTACCCACAGCTCCTCTCGATATTAGCAGTTAGTCATCTGGCCCATCTACATCTTGCTAACCCCCTTTGGTATTACATGAAAAGTTGACATTTTGATTGGGGTGGACCTGTTTATTTATGTGCTTAGTAGACAGACTATCGGTCAAGTGGAAAACCTACCAGTGGCTATTTCCACCGTTTTTGGTTGGTGATAATGGGCAAGATTCCTTCTGTCTCTGAGAGTAGCATTTCTTTGTTCACCTGAAATCCCACACTTGATCATGTTGTTCGCCAGTTTTGGGAAATTGAGAAGATTATGTTGCCTCCCCCTTGCAACCGTGATGGGAGCACATGTCGCAGAGAAGACACTGGTCGTTATAGTGTAATCCTAGCTTTCAAGGACCCCAGCCCAACTTTTGGGGAATCCCATGTTCAGGCACTTCATCGATTACACAGCCTTGAACGCAGACTGCTCAGGGATCCACCCCTGCAGGTATCGTATGCAGCCTTTATAGATGACTATATCAAACAGAGTCACATGCCTTTGGTTCCAGAGTCCCATCTGAGTGCAATCTCGTATTACATCCCACACCATGCTGTGCATAGGCATAACATCAAAACTACAATGCCTCTCCTGTTGACAGTAGTGGACTCTCTTTGAATGACAGGTTGTACACTGGACCGAAACTATAAACTGATGTTGTTGACATTCTGCTTTGCTTTAGATTTCAGTCCATAGCCTTCACTGCAGATATACAACAAATCTATTGGCAAATTCTAGTCCACGAAGAGGATTGTGATTATCAACACGTGCTCTGGAGACCATCCCTCCATCATCCTGTTTGTGATTTTAGGCTGAATACAGTCCCATAGGGGGGTGTCCTCAGTTCCGTGCCTGGCCATTCGATTATTGCAGTAGTTGGCAACAGATGAGAATGATGTTTCCCAAAGGCAACTGCAATGCTCATGTCTGATACATATGTCGATGATGTGTCAGGAGCCTCCAGTATAGAAGCAGCTCTTGATTTGCAGAAAGAATTAATTGACTTGGATAAGGCAGGTGGATTTCATTTACGTAAGTTGGCGAGTAATGATTCAGACTAATCCACCTCTCACTTTGGGCAGAAATGGTTGGTTACCTACTGTCAACATATTGGGACTACAATGGAATGCGGCTCCCGGCACTTTCTCATATACTGCCCAACCTGTCTCTTCCACCCCTACCAAATGGAGTATTCTGTTTGATCTTGCTCGGATATTTGACCCCCTTGGTTGACTGTCCCCTATTTTGTTATTTGTCAAGTTTATAATACAACATTTGTGGA
Organism: Clitarchus hookeri; assembly: GCA_002778355.1. Taxonomy (NCBI): domain Eukaryota; kingdom Metazoa; phylum Arthropoda; class Insecta; order Phasmatodea; family Phasmatidae; genus Clitarchus; species Clitarchus hookeri. Next base: position 1,583,981 of record NQII01000026.1, on the reverse strand, counting down.
CTCTGGATCTGGGTTGGGATGAGACACCTCCTTCTGATGTGCTGCATACTTGGGAACAGTTTCAGACCGGACTTCCAGCTGTTGCTGCTGTGACTATCCCTCAATTTGTTCCTGGGTGTAAAGAGGGAGCTAGTCTCCAGTTTCACTGCTTCTGCAAAAGATCTAAGAGATGTTATGTATCTGTGGTATACCTTTGTGTCATTCATCCAGATGACAAAGTATCAGTTCACCTTCTGATGGGTAAATCCAAGGTTGCTCCCATAAAAAAGGACTCCTTACCTTGGCGAAAGTTGTGTGGTGCCCTGCTTCTAGCGAAAGTTCTGCACTATATCTTGCTGATGCTCCCTGACAAGTTGTCTATCGAGAAAGTCTATGCCTGGACTGACTCGACTGTGGCTCTTCATTGGATCTCGTCCTCATCTCATTGCTGGACAACCTTTGTTGCCAATAGGGTGACCCAGATTCAGGACCTCATTCCAATGGCCCTATGGAATCATGTGCCTTCCGATCAAAATCCAGCTGACTGTGCCTTACGTGGCTTAGTTCCCCTAGATCTGGTTGAACATCATCTGTGGTGGTCAGGGCCACTGTGGTTGCAAGAGCGAGCTGAGCGGTGGCCTCCCCCTCCTCCTGCTGTCAAGCTGATAGCAGAAGAAGAGCAGAAGACCGTGGTTCTTCATGCAACTGCTCAAGATTGTCCGTTCAGTGATCCAAAGAAAAGGTATTCAAGTTTAAAGAAACTGCAGCAAATCACTGCCTTGTGCTTAAGATTTGGACAGAACTGTCTCTCCGATCAAAAATCTTTTGGACCTTACATTCCAGTAAACGTGTCAAAGGCCCTAATGATACTGATCAGATCTCAGCAAGCTTCCTTGGGAGATAACTTGTCAGATTAGTTCGCCACCAGCTGTGTTTCCCTTCAGTTTAGAAACTAACTCCCTTTATTGACACCCATGGTCTTCTCAGGGTGGGGGTCGATTGCACCAGTCTGACTTGTCATTTCAGGAGAAACATCCTATTCTTCTCCTAAAGAACTGTCGCCTTGCTGAGCTGTTGGTAGATAAAATTCATCATGAATTCCTACATCCTGGACCCATCATAAATTTGTACATCCTGGACCACGTACCCTCCAGTCCTTGCTTTTGAAAGAGTTCTGGATCATTGGTGCCTGGAACTTTATATGATATGGACTCCGTAGGTATATGAAATGTTTCAGAGCCCAGCCCAAAACTGTCACACCAATGATGGCTAGTCTTCCTGCTAGCAGGGTGTGTGTAGCCAAACCTTTCATTCATACTGGAGGCCCCATATTATTCACCATGGCCAGACTTAGAAAACATTGTGTTTTACAAGTGTACATCTGCTTGTTTGTTTGTTTCACCACAAAGGCAGTTCACCTAGAACTTGCATCGGATCTTGAAGCCTTTCTAGCTGCCTTTCGTAAGTTTGTCTCACGACGAAGACATTGTGCCAACCTTTATAGTGATTGCGGCACAAATTTTGTAGGAGCTAGCTGTCACTAGGAATTCCTAACCAATTCTGACACACTACAATTGTTTGCAGATCAGTTGGCAGACCTCAAGGTGTCTTGGCACTTCAACCCTCCCTCTGCCCCTCACTTTGGTAGTCTTTGGGAAGCTGGCATTAGTCCATGAAGTCCCTGCTCATCAGGACAATTGGATCCCAGCTGCTCACCTATGAGAAACTGTATACTTTGCTGACTCAGATCATAGCCACTTTGAACTCTCGTCCCCTAAGTGCTCTGTCAATTGACCCAAATAATTTGGTAGCTCTCACTCCAAGCCACTTTTTGACTCTCTGTCCCCTTCAGATCCTCATTGAAGAAAATGTGCCCCAGACTCCCATAAATTGACTTACTCGCTGGACCTTATTACAACTAATCCACCAATCCTTCTGGGAGCAGAGGCATCTTGAGTATCTTAATCAGCTCCAGCCCAAAGAGAAATGGACCCAAAGGAAGGATAGCATTGAGGAAGACATGCTAGTGCTCATCAAGGATCCAAACCTGCCACCTTTACGCAGGCATTTGGGGCTAGTGGTGCAGATGTTTTCTGGTGATGATGTGATGCGCGTGGTGACAGTTCGTACTCAACAGGGAGTTGTCACCATACCTGTCGTGAAACTTTGCCCACTCCCCTCTCAGTAACATTGAAATTGTTATTTCAAGGTGGGGGAGATGTTGGGACAGCTGTACATATGTATATNCAGTTCGTACTCAACAGGGAGTTGTCACCATACCTGTCGTGAAACTTTGCCCACTCCCCTCTCAGTAACATTGAAATGGTTATTTCAAGGTGGGGGAGATGTACATATGTATAANTGGTGATGATGTGATGCGCGTGGTGACAGTTCGTACTCAACAGGGAGTTGTCACCATACCTGTCGTGAAACTTTGCCCACTCCCCTCTCAGTAACATTGAAATTGTTATTTCAAGGTGGGGGAGATGTTGGGACAGCTGTACATATGTATATACCTAGTGTAATTGGCGACGTTTATAAATTTGTATCTCCCAACTTCAACTTGTTGTTGGTGATTGCGCCACTTAAGAAGGCCTCATGGGAGTTCACTTTTTTTTTAGTCAGTTCCACTCAAAATGGCGCTGAGGTGAGCATTGCTTATCATGTACGGTGTTTAGCTTGTGTGCTTTTAATTATTACAGTCCATCAAACCCAAACAATATTGCTTTCATAAAAGAACATTTTGTCTTTTGCCTAGGCCACATTTATACAAAAAATTCTTTGTAAAATTTTTAACACCTTGATGATTACAGGTATATGTAGAATTCACAAACTCAATAACAGCACAAACTCTCATTAATTTACTTGTATTTGTTCTCTTGTAGTATTGTTCTCTTCAAAAGACACAAAGTTATTATGTTTGAAAGCAATATTATGGAAGATAACTGAGATACAGACACACACATAAAATCAGTAAACATGTAAAACTATCGTTTTGCTCAGCCAGTCATGCACTAGGCAGAACCCTTAAACAGTACCTATTAAAGTTGCTTATTTTTACATAGAAATGCTATTGTGAACAAGCTGGCATTTAGTGCATTTTAATCACTACTCATTTATCTATTAAAATAAATTTATACAGGCAGTCCTCTACTTTCATACACAATGTGTTCCTAAATTTGTGTATGAAAGTTGAAATGTATGAAAGTAGAACCCTTATTTTAATGTGATAAATGAGGTTCCGTTCCTAGATGGGGAAAAAAACTTACTAAACAAAAAAAAAATATTCAAAACAATATATTTACACACAAAGAAACAAGATCATGCATCAAAGTTATTTAAAAGTGTTTAAATATATAGCTAATAGTTCAAACAATTGAAAAGACATATTTTACACACACAAACATTTGACTAATTTTTCCAATCTTCAAACAAACTGAGAGCTTTGCATTGAATTATTGCAAGGCTGATAGGGATATTTTTCTGGTGTTGATCGTCTAACCACACTTTTAAAGACCGTTCCATCTCTTCCATCACTACACCCCGCCGTTTTAAAATTATTTTAGAAGAAAGATTTCCCGAATTTATAACATAGTCCCTTATATTTCCTTTAATTTTTACAATAGAACGCACAGTGGATCGGCTCAGGTTGAAAGACCGTCCTATAGCCGCAAGTGATTTGCTACTTTCCGATTGCGCGATAATGTCTAATTTTGTTTGTACACTATTTACAACATGTTTTCTTTGTTTCTTACACACCGAGTCTTCATTACTTTCGTTTTTACGTTTGTTATTCATTGCGTGGTGTAATAATTATGTACGTGCGCCAATAGATTAACAAAAAAAAAAAAAAGGATATAAAATTAACCTCAAAGGAAACTAAAAACCATAATAAAAACAACGGAAGTTCTAAACAGGAGCGGCATAGCGCCATAGCGTAGTAACACATCAGACATACAACTGCATATTTGTTCAGTTATATCGGAAACATAGTTCCGTATATCCACACCAGAGGTCTCTACGTAGTATAAGTCAACTTTGCTGCAATATTATTTGCGAAGACAAAACCTACAGAATATAAACAATCCATATATCTTTGATGTTTACGTTTCTCGTGGAGGCATGCGCGCGATATTTTTTTTGGTTATGTACGAAAGGACGAAGCAAACACGCGAAAGTCGAATTTATGGTGTAAGAAACCAATGTACGAAAGCGCGAATTGTACGAAAGTCGAATGCGCGAAAGTAGAGGACTGCCTGTATTTCATTAATACCTGCTTTATTTTCCCATGACAGTATGTTTCAAAATGGTTTTCACTCCTGGAATTTAATTTGCAGTTATGCATGGCTGCAGTTTTTCTATAGATTTTTGCATTATCTATGAACATACTGCTGGAGACTTGGAGTATGATTTTGAAGAGATCTCTACGTGTTGAAATATTAGCATTTCATTAGTGTAAAAGTCTCATTTCTTCACGGGAAAACTAAACACGACTCAAAAACCCACTGTGTTCTGTCTATGCGCAGTGGTGCTGTCAATTTTTTTGTTAATTTTAACTCGCTCAGTAGTTGTTTATGCACAACTGGGGTATAATTTTGTTCAGAATACATCACCCTATTAAGAAAAAATTCATATTTCATCAATAAAATGTCTAATTTTTCCATTGGAGATGTACAAACATGCCTTAATTGCACACAGCAGTTAAATGAGTTTTGATACAATTTTTTGCATTTTGAATGTATATCTATTAGATTTATTTTTGAGTTAATTGTGATTTAAATTTTACCATGCCCTCACCATTACCGCAAGGAGCACACAATACAAAACACAAGTTGTGAAGTAATGAAAGATAAAGTCATACAATGCACTGCTGGGGAATTAGTTTTGTTTTCACTTCCAGGAAATACTGGCCACGGACTGCTGTGTACTGGCCTGCTGTTGACACACTCCACATCAGTAGTTGCGTGAATCGCGTAGCAAGCTCGTGTTATTGATATGTTCAGTAATGGAGTTTTGTAAATTACTTTTGATAGTTTTACATCATGGTGAGCGTGAACACGAAATAGTAGTGTTGGGAAAATGTACAGTTGCAGTTAGATGTTGGGACACTTCTTATAATCCAAGAAATTGAGCCATTTTCCATATTTTTCCAGAGTGTCCAAAATTCTCTATAATGGTTTATTCCAACTCCGTCTGGGTTGAATTTTGTAAGAGAAAACGTTTCACACCTGGACCTGGAGCATGGTTATGTTCCCAGCATTTTCTTGAAACAAATTTTGATGAAACACAGTTTATTAAATTAAAATTAATGCATGGTGAAAAATTGAAATGGCAGAACATAAAGCTTGGTGTAACACTGTCTGCGAGGAAATACAGTTTGCCTAATAGTGGTATAGTGGATGCTAAATCACCAAATGCTCATAGCAGTATTCCAACAGTACAGTATAAAGTGAAAAGGCACAACGCAGGGTGCAAGAAATACTGTTAGGCGATAGACTTCAGACTGCACTTGAAACTGTAACTACCTCAAGAACAGAACTACCTAACGATTCTCATGACAAAATATCGGTATTGAAAGTGATGATTCAGATGGAGTAAATATGGATATGCCATCCCATTCCTGGCCAGGGGAAAAGTCAAGAATATTTCATTGTTTACTCGACTTGTTTACTAGCCATGTTAAAAATATGCAGTGACCGTAGGAATGTAATAAGCAACATTTCATATTACTGCAAGGGAGCTATGACGTGTATAAAAGCTGTTTGTGTTTATTGAAATGTATTTTAATGATATTCTCATTTTGTTCTTGGCAAAAGGCCAGAGGGGAATGTGAAGAGTGCTTCATCATCGTATTTTTTAGCAATTTTGTTCTAACAATTAAAATAATTTGTAAGTTTCTGGATATTGCAGTGTTTTCAAGAATGGCAGAAAATAATATAATTAAGAGTATAATTTGTTCAGTTATAAACTCTGTGTGAAAAATTGAAAGAGCCATGAACATAAAATAACTCTAAAATGTTTGGTGTGCAGGAGACAATCAATATGATTTCCCCTTGGTTTTGCACAATGTTTTCAGTTTTTGACTTCCAACTTTTGCAAAAAGGAACAGTGAAGGGAGACCTAAAAAAATTCATGTCAGAGTTTAATTTTTAAACTGCGAAAAAAAAGAAGTGATATTTAACTTTTTTTAAGTGACAGAAATGTATTAGTATCCCACTACATGTAGACACAACATCCCACATTGAGCATGAATTTGGTGTGTGGCACATTTCAAAAATATTAATGGGAAAAAAGATGAAAAAAGTGGAACGAAAGTATTCCAAAACGGATGCTTGGAAAGCAAGTACATATATTAAAAACCATCTTTGATACACTGCTCAGTTATGTGACAGGGACAGTGAACTGTGTATTGAAAAATTTTTGTCTATTCTTCATTATAAAAATTGAGGACGAATTGTAGAACAAAGCAAGGAAAAAAGATGCAAACATAAACTATTCAATGAGGAAGAAAAATCAAAGAAACTGTGGCTTAGAAGTGGTTCTGGATATTATTATGCTCACAAGAAATTGAAGTACATGTGTGCCAAAAAGAATTCACTTATCTGGTGACTGGGTTTTTATAAATAAGTACGAATTTTCAAGTGATGGTTGAAAAGAAGACATTATCAAGCAATTAATAGTATATTCAAGGGTGACAAATTAAAGAAAAATGGCACATTGTTTGCTCTTGTTGTCTATTAAGTCTATTTCATCTAAAAATTCCACTTTTTGACAGCTGATGTGTGGCAACATGTCATAAATGAAACTAACATTATCCCATTTACAAAATCCAGTTACAGCTGATGCATGAACTATTGAAAGAGTAAGTCAAGAGATTTTGGAAGCTCTTAACATCGAGGTCTTGGGAGCTGATCAATTGGAAAAGAATTTCATATTGGCTATTCTGACAGCCCTGCCTTTGTACAACAGACATTGGATAAATACGGCAGGAAGGAGTTCTTAGACAAGATGTTTATGTATTTTATTCTATTTTATCAAATAGCTGTTGTGAGAAACTAAACTTCATTCTAAAATAATGTGTGTAGGTGTTTCAAATTAAATGAAACTTAAACTGAGTGTGATTATTTGACTTAGTTTCGTGCGCTGTGGCTAGTCCATGCTACAATTGCAGTAAGAAATAACAGTAGATAATTGAGCACACACGTGCTAGCAGGGTGCTACAACACAACATATCAGCACCGTAATGACATAGGAGGGTTGAAAATGTTTTATTTTCTTACGCTGCATTCTATGCCAGACAATCAGAAGGGTGCAACTACGGAAATCGATGTGAAACGAACTTGTGACTGGAAGTGTCTGTTAAATGGGTTTTGTAGTACATTTCTGACTTCCGTTCATTTAAGCCAAGATTTGTGTTTGATCTTAATAAACAAAAATCTTAAATGAAAGTATATAAATATTTTCTCACAAAAAATTAATTTTCTTTGCGTGTCAATAAACAAAAATAAGCACATCTGTATCACATCAGGTTAGCCAACATATTGTTCGTAAATATCTATGAAAAGCCTGCCAGTATGGATCATGTTAGTTTTTGATTGGTTGCGTAAAAGTTTCCTTACTGCAGTTTTAGACAGTATTTGTCAGACTCAAATGGTAACGCTACTGTTATTTTGTTTTGGGAGCACTTTTTGTAGCACAGCCTTAATGTTGCCACTTGCGTGCTTCATATTAATTAAAGTGGCCACAGATCTGTCACAAAGTATTTTTCTAACATTTTTATAGTAAACCAAAGTCGTTTTGAACAAATACAAGATGAAAAATTTTCTTTTAAGAGGTTGTGATAGATAATACTTTTGAGATACAGCAGCAGAACAGGCGACTGTGCTGCCATCTGTTGGCCAGCGTACGCAGCATGCTTCGGAAGCCAAGCCCCCACCAAATTACTTGTTTTTCATGTTTAAAATTCAAATATATGAACGAATTACAGGAGTTTTATATTTTCTTTGAGTTCTATGTATTCTTTTAACGTAACATATTTCTGTGTGCAGTGAATATGCTTGATGATAATTTTTATTTTGCCTTACCAAGCCTTTCTGAGGCCAGCTCACCATTTTGTTTTTTGTACCTCCTCTCCCACATTACTGTACACTATAAGTGTATTGAGTTTGGTGGAAATCAGTGTATGGATGCAAAAGTTTTTAGGGGGAAAACACACACACACACACACACACACAGGAAGGTGATGTCCTAAGCCTATTCTTCCTTTAGAAAGAAGGCCTAAAATATATACAATGAATTGTAACGTAAGTGTAATAAATATACCACAGTAAACTAATTATCAGAATTTTTCCAAAAAGGGTGCAAAAAGTATCTATACAGGTCTTGCCCATATTTGCTGGAAGAAAGTAATCAGCAAAGAGGATGAATCAGTACTATGTAATGGCTAGCACTATAAGATAGCACCATTAATAAATATGCAGCAGTGAAAGAGTTTAAAAAAATAGCTTTCCGTTGTTTATATGAGAAAACTCCATTAATATTCGTATTGCTTTGGTGGTGGTGAAAACTACTTTACTACAAATTAATTTTCTTAAATTTTCATTAAAGAAATAATTAATTGTTCTGTTAATAGATATATATTTTTACAGTTATATTTATTTGCCTGCTTCCAGATGCTTGTGCCCACGAGGTTACAAAGGGAAGATGTGTCATGAAATGGAGTTCTGCCAACTACAGGACTGTCCAGAAGGAAGTACATGCCGTAATCTAGATGATGGTTACGAGTGCATAGCTAACATCACTTTGGAGGGTCACAACACCAGTCTTAACTATACCTTCAATCAGCTTCATCCAGAGCGCTACTCTAACCTCTCGTTAGATGGGGTGGAAATAAACTATCGTAGTCAAACAGGTTAGTAGCACAAGTTCATTGAGCATTGCTGTAGTGCTATTTTTGCATTACTGAAGACAATTTTTAACTTGAACACAATTTTTTTTTTTAAGAACAATATTTAATTAAGTTAGTTTCAGAAGCAGCAGAGAAATCTTTTTACTTTTAACTAATTATATCTTGAAAGCCTTGCTTTACTGAAACAAGTTCTTCACAAACTTACAATTTACTAAGGTTGTCTCTGCAAAATGTAGTGGAAGACCATGCAAATTAGGCCCGGTTTATAAACTACGCAAAGATGCAAACAGTCGAATGTACGTATTTCAAAGCTACAGTTTATAAACTACGCAGGATGCAAGAACGCAACGCAAGAGTTGGTCAACTTTCAGTTTCTTGCATTTTTGCTTGCCGTTTGCACCTTCTAAATTAGCCGTGATTGATAGCAAAATTGTTTTACACTCGTACAGAAGGCTGTGATATTATATTATTTGCTTGTACTGAGAATTTATGCCTACATTTGTGTATTGAATCATAAATAAAGGGTATAATTATGTATTAAAATATTTTAGTATCGCCATCTTGCTGAGGAAATTTATTAGTGTTCTTAAAAATTTGTTATTCTGGCATTTAAAAACTATGTACCAGTAACTTCACAAAGCTCAAAATTAAAAAAATATATATATCTTTACTAAATTAATATGTTTGAAAAAGAGGGGGAAAAAAGCATGTTCATTAAAAAGCATTATGGAAATACATATTTTTATTTGTTTGGTATTTTCATTTTACAATTTTGGTGACGTCTTGCATCGTGCAATGTTTATAAACAATCATAATTTTCTTGCATTGCATCGTTATGTTCTTATGTATGTTGCGTAGTTTATAAACCCGGCCTTAGAGGTTTGCGAGTACAGTAAAATTGGTTATAACGTACATGAATAAAGCCTCATCTCTTTTACTTGGTAATGAAAGTACTTTATACTGAAAGTCTTATTTTTAAACCTTTACAACATTTGCTTCATGAAATTATGGCTCAGTTAAGTGTCTCTGCGAACTGACTCTTGCCCGGCGCCTCGCGGCGCGGGAAATTACTGGTTGTCTGTCCTGATATGGCCGACCCCTTAACACTGTCTCTGGTTGATTCTGCCAGGGCCCGAACCCGGCCTCGGTGTGCGATATCACTCACCCGACTGGCGCACTGATGCACTGATTCGACTGACTGACGGACTCGGCCGGGGTCCAATCTCCCTGGCTTTGGTTAGCTGCTGCACAGACTTCCTCTCTCGGTGATGCGACTGACGTAACTGATTGATCCTAACTTACTGGGTCAACTGCTCTCACGTCACTGATCGCCCCTCATCACACAACTTGGCTTTTAAACTATTTACATCC